>JANHZU010003956.1:26849-36994 GCA_032468055.1 Acrochordus granulatus
TCTTCCAGCAAGAGAAGTAGTGGATTACTCTCATGTCAAAGAAATAATCCCTTAGAGATACTGTGTCACTCCCTGCCCCAATAAGCAATAGTTTAGGAGCTACACCTAAAATAAACATGAAAGGATTTGTGAATTGTGGGCCAGACTGGAAGATCTAGGCAGGAAATGGTTGGGGTTGGACAAAAGAAGCAAACAAGTGGAAGATTCAACTTTCTGGATGATACATTTTTAAAACACCTGGCAACCTACTTAACAGAGAAAAAAATAACAGGGAAGTCATGTGGAAGGCTGCTTCTGACTTTTACTGAAGACATCCTATCTTAAACTTGTATTTACTTTTATTGTTACTGAAATTTGCCATCTGAGAGGATTTACTCATTTTTTTTAAAAAAAATATTATTGGAGAAAGGAATACAATATTTAATGATTTGAACTCCTGGAAGAAAGCTCACCAAATTGTGAAGAAAAAGGAAGAACAAAAATGCTTTTAGTACTAATTACATAGATGTGAATTAAGCTGGAGAAAATTTATGAATATTAGCATTAAACAGCCATGTCCCAGAGAGGCTTCTAACTTAGTTGATAAGGTGCATAATTTCCTTGTCTGTGGTTGGGCGGGCTTTCTCATGCAGCCACATCCCAACTGCAATACTAAAATGGATCAAAGTAGACATTTGTTCGTTTTAGAATGAATTTTAATCTGATGATCTTAAAATTGTCTTACAATATAAGACAACTTTTCAAACCTCTGGGGAAAAAGCAACTGTGTTCCACCCCATGGAAATTCCTGGTGCAAAATCAATAAATAAAGCGGAAAACTTGCTTACCAGCCTGGGGAAGTTTGCCTGACATTCTGAAAGTTTCTCCCTTTTCCTCAGGTGTGGAGATGGGGAAGCCAACCCACTTCACAGTTAACACCAAGCCAGCTGGCAAGGCCAAGCTGGATGTGCAGTTCACGGGCCCAGCCAAGGGAGACGCTGTGAGAGACTCTGAAATAATTGATCACCACGATAACATCTATACTGTCAAGTACACCCCCGTGCAGCAGGTAAATTATGAGAACAAGAGGATGGTTTTCAGAGATACATCTAAAACATGGTGTTTTGTTAAATAGCCAACTACTAAAGGCTTTGTACAGATTTACCACCTTCGGAAAACAAGGCTCTTGATTGAAACTTTGCTAGTCAGCCAGTGGGTGGGACTTGGCAGCCTTACCCCCCTCTTCCCTCAAGTAAGTTATTCCTGGAAGAGATTTGATGGGAAAGTCAGTAGAAAGGATGGGGGCCTTGTAGAAAAGGAAGAATGCATGGAAGGCTAATGTGCCTGTACAGATAGTGATATGATTCCAGGGTATTTCTTGTGTTTCAGGGTAACATTGGAGTAAATGTAATGTATGGGGGAGACCACATTCCCAAAAGTCCTTTCAATGTGGGAGTAGCTCCCACCCTGGATCTCAGCAAGATCAAGATCTCTGGACTTGGAGACAGTATGTATCCCACGCTTGTTGTTGCCTCCTAATCATCGGGAAGGGTGCTAAGTCACACAAAGGACCAGTCTCTGATAGCTGAGATTTTTATTGAACCCTCTCAGCTTCTGGAGATGTACTGCATTTGACTAACATTTTTTAACTGTTATAGAACCTGGAAACTTGCTGCTTTTTTAAAAAAACAGTGATTTTCAAGATGTCTAATTCTGTTGCCAATATAAAATACATATAGCATGGATGAAAATTGCAGCTCACAACATCTGGAGGGCTTTGGGTTCCACATCCATTTTTAGACCATGCCTGAATTGAGAGTTCAATGAAATTCCAGAGCATACAGCTGCCTAGCATCTGCTAATAGTTGTCTTTCGGAACTTGACCAAGATCCTGCCTGTTCCAGCTTTTTGTCAGGACCAGATGGGAAGTTTGCACAGGACATGAGTCAAATGACAAAATAGTACCTAGTATATTTATAATTTAAATAAAAGTTGCAGTTCTGCTACAATATAAACTGCGCGTATACAGTCATACTTGGGTTTTTTCATCAGTGAAAACTGAGATTCTCATAGCCAAATTATATTATGCAAAGATGCTGCCAATATGTTTAGCTCAACTATTTCCCTTGTACATTCGCTCATCTGTCAGTCTCCATCAGATTTATCTGTTTTATCAGATTTACCCTGAACTGCAATGTCACGTTTTTATGTTTACCATCCAACTCCCTGATCCTGATCAATCCAAAACTCTTAGAACCATCTCTGGGAACATGTTTGATACACTGTTGAATAGTAAGGGTGAACTGAACACAATTATGATAATGGGTGGCATCAAGACCTTGAAATGCTCCTTTTTTATTCCTTCCCCACCCTCTACCAATCAGATTGGGTTTGCTATAAGGGCATGCATGTGCATTGAACTGTATATCCAAACAAGATGCCTTCTTCTGGGTCTGTTCATTATCAATGTAAGTTTAAATTAGGATGACTCCTTGCCCTAAGCAAAACTATCTTCATACACATTAATTGCAAAAATTTCCAGCCCCACTCCCCTCAGCTATAGTTCCAGTGTTACATGGGGTGATGGAAAACATACTTAAAGAATAGGCATGCCTTTAGAAACCTCCCTAGTGGCTCCTGAATAAAACTTTTCCCTTCCTGGAGACTTGCCAGGGCAAAATGACTGGAAACACTCCAAGGCTGCCTTGTTTTTTTCAGGAAATATTAGTCATGCCAACAATATCATTCTCTCCCCTCAGCTTAATTCCCGCTGCAAAGTACAATCACCTTTTCCAAGTCTTGGGCTATAAGGAGTATCTAAACGACTACCTAGGAAAAGAAGAGTCACCTCAGATGTCTTGACAAAGGATTTGCAAAGGATAGGAGATTTGTGGGTGGAATCCTCTCTCCACTCTGGGGGAAATGGTGCCTGTTATGTCATATCAGTTCAAGATCTGACCTTCATAAAATGTGCACTTGGTTCTTGCAGAAGTGGAAGTGGGCAAAGACCAGGAGTTCACTGTTAAATCCAAGGGGGCTGGAGGCCAAGGCAAGGTGGCTGCCAAAATAACAGGCCCATCCAGTAAGCCTGTGCCCTGTAAGGTAGAGCCAGGCTTGAGTTCAGATAACAGTGTGGTGAAGTTCATTCCCCGAGAAGAAGGACCCTACGAAGTGGATGTCACCTATGATGGAGTATCTGTCCCAGGCAGTCCCTTTCCTGTGGAGGCAGTACCTCCCACCAACCCATCCAAGGTAAGAGTCCCAATTTTTGTAGATGCCTTGGAAAATGTTATCCATTCTCTTTTTAATTTAAAGCTGTTCTGCTAAGTTAGATTACACAATCTTGTCCTAATTTAGCCAAGAGAATTCTAGTAGGGTGTATGGTTCTCCACTTCAAAGGGTCACACTCTATTAGCATGAACCATTCCTAGGTGAGGCAGAGGGGTTCAGATGAATGAACTTGTCTATGTGCTATATGTGAATATGTCACATACCATGGAAAGGCAGCTGTAATGTGATAAATGATCATTTGGAGGTTTAGTCAGTGCTTGAATCTCATTGTATGTGAAGGGGAGATTCTGAGTTGGTTCTACAGACTGCTCTAATAGCTTAATTTCTACACTTAATTTCTAGATCAGAACAATCTTGTCTTCAGAACTTCCCTATGATATTTCAGCTAATAAATAATGCTACAAAACATAGCCTAGAAAGTAGATGAAGAGTTCAGTGCACTGAATTTTCCTCTGTTTATTACAATGCCCCCTTTCAGCAGTGAGGAACTTGTTTCCTTCCAAATGTTGCTTAATTATAGCTCATGGCAATCCTAGCCAACATGGTGTGTGGGAAGGGATACCGCACAGAGTTTGGTACAAGATGGGCAGCTATATAAATAAGTAAAATATTGCAGCTGATGGGCAACAACATCCAAAATGTCACAGCTTGGATTTATAAATACAAGTTAAGTAAAAAAGCATGTATCTCCTTCTGGGTATAGTATTGGAGCAAAGGATTTTCAGAAGGGGATTCAGTGTTTTATAGTCTTTTTTACAGAAGATCTTGCTTACGAATTAAGTCAACTTCTCTCCCTTATCCTGCCCTCCAGGTGAAGGCCTATGGACCAGGCTTAAAGGGCAGCTTGGCTGGCTCTCCTGCTCCCTTTACCATTGATACCAAGGGGGCTGGAAATGGTGGCCTTGGCCTGACTGTGGAAGGCCCCTGCGAGGCCAAAATAGAATGCCTGGACAATGGGGATGGCACTTGTTCAGTCTCCTACTTGCCCACAGAACCAGGGGAATACAACATCAATATCCTCTTTGCGGACACCCATGTTCCAGGCTCTCCTTTCAAAGCCCAAGTGGTGCCTGGTTTCGATCCATCCAAAGTGAAGTGCTCTGGACCAGGGCTGGAGCATGCCACAGTGGGGCAGGCAGGAGAATTCAGTGTGGACTGTTCTAGTGCTGGGAGTGCTGAGCTCACCATTGAGATCATCTCTGAAAGTGGTACGCAGGCAGAGGTCCATGTGCGAGACAATGGGGATGGCACTTACACCATTACTTACATCCCACTCTGTCCTGGTATCTACACCATCACCATTAAATATGGTGGGCAGTCTGTACCAAACTTCCCTAGTAAGATCAACGTGGAACCAGCAGTGGATACATCTGGCATTAAAGTCTATGGTCCTGGAGTGAAAGGCAAAGGTAAGAATGGCGGGGGATAATCCAAAGCATTGGAACTCAGATACTGAGTTGTTGGCCACAGGTTAAGGCCAGGATAGAGCTGTGTTCTCATGAATGTGTCCCCTGACTTTCTGTGGCTGCAGTATACAGACAGTCCTTGGTTAACAATGAAAATTGGGGCTGGAATGTCCATTGCTAAGCAATGTGGTTGTAAAATGGGACATCTCATGATGTGCCACTTGGTGACGATCACCATTTGTGACTTCCTGCTGGCTTCTCCACTGACTTTGCTTGTGGGAAGCCAGCAGCGAAGGTCACAAATGGTAATCACATGACCATGGCTGTTGTTACATCGTAATGGCAAGCCAGTAATTGAGCACCTGGATCACAACTGCATGCCCGTGGGGACATTGCTATAGCCGGAACTTTGAGGACCAATCATAAATACCAAATATTCAGTGCCATCATAATTTCAAATGGTTGCTGAACAAGTGGTTGTTGAGTATCACCTATTAAAGCAAATACTTCAATACCATTTAGGTTTTCTGCTGTTCTCTGTTATGGGACTAATTCTGTTTCTTGTACACATACAGAAGCGTATCAGAAAACTTTAGCTATGTTCCTAAAACATATTCACAGCGATATAGACCAGGAATTAAAATACATGGCGCATATATGCTTGCTACTAGTTACATAGGGTATTAGCAGATCATTATACATAAGCATGAGGCTTTATCATAAAGAGAAGTAAGTTGAGAGTGTACTGGGAAGTTGACATATAAGGATGAAAGCTGTCTGTGTGGGAATCCTCCATCCTTGTGTTTCTTGGCTGCAGGATTATTTTTCATCATTATTATGTCTTCAAGTCAGTCTTGACTCCTGGCAACTGCCTGGACAAATCTCTGCAGTTTTCTTGGCAAGATTTTTGGAAGTGGTTTGCTCTTGCTTCCTTTTTAGGGCTGGGAGAGAGTGACTGGCCCAAGATCACCCACCTGGCTTCATGCCTAACGTGGGATTAAAACACAGAGTCTCCCAGTTGCTAGATTGGTGCCTTTAACCACTACTTCAAACTGGTTCTCAGCTGCAGGATACCTTAATGATGATCAGGACTGAGGATGACATTCTTGATTTCATTTCAGCCCATGAGTACTACCTTAAATACCTCACCTAGTGGGACTGATGTTACAGGGGATCCAAGTGTTCATAAGTCAGATGCAAGTGAGGCAGAAGTTTGGGTAGGCAGGGTGGAGAGTTTGTTTTTAAGATCTTCCTTACTGATGCTGCTGATGCTCTTACCAGGAGTATTCCGTGAAGCCACAACAGATTTCAGTGTGGATGCCCGAGCCCTGACGAAGGCTGGGGGCCCTCACATCAAAACTAGAGTATCCAATCCTTCAGGAAACCTTACAGAGAGCTACGTGCATGATAATGGTGATGGCACCTATAATGTGGAGTACACACCCTATGAAGATGGTAAGTTAAAGGAAAAAAAAAATAAAAGTAGTGGAGAAATGCTGGTCAATGTGGGTGGGGCAGAAGGAACTAGTGCTTCTGAGCCTTTTGGTTCACTGGCCTACTGCTTTTTTCAGAAGATGAGAGGATATAATTGTTTGTGGGAATGACCTTGGGAGACAGGAGGAAGAGCCGCAACCTAGGCAACAGTCTGATAAATGGAGTCTGAGTCTAAAAGAAGGTGTGGAGGTGGATGAATCATCTCAGAAGGGACCCTCTTTAGTATTCAGGAGAATAAAACTCAGGGAGGGGAAAGACAATTTCAGACCCTACAATAAAAGTAGCATCAGTACTCGTGGCTGATGCTTTTGGCTTGGACTACCTCAAAGGACTGACATAGGGTATGCTTGTGTTAGAGAAGAAGTGCAGCCAGTTTTTTAACCTCCCAAAGTTATTAGGAGTAAACCTTCCTTATACCCTTTCTTGTCTTCCTTTAGGTGTCCACTCGGTTGATGTGACCTATGATGGCAGCCCCGTACCAAATAGTCCATTCCGTGTGCCAGTGACCGAAGGATGTAATCCTGCAAGGGTGAGAGTGCATGGACCTGGCATCCAAAGTGGGACTACCAACAAGCCCAATAAGTTCACAGTGGAGACAAGGTAAAACAGAAAGAGTGTATGCAGCAGTATTTGAAAAGGAGAATGAATATGGGCAGCGCTTGGTTTTGGCTGCCTACTTTTACCTGCTTTTTCAAGAAAGGCATATATTTAAGCAGATCAGGAATGTCTTTTTTGACTATTTAGCCTTTCAGTGAATTGTTATTGAGGAGTGGGGAGGATAGGCAGGCATTGCAGGAATCAATCAAGTACAATATACTATCACTTCCTCCTGTATTTTCCAACTACAATTTTCCTGTTTGGCATCAATTTTTGGAGCTGTTCTGGGAGCCATATCTAAAGGTTTGGACACTATATGTGGTGCTGGAATTCAGACTGAAGTGGACTGATGTTTCCCCCTGAGATTTTAGTAAAGCACTTTGGATTAAAACGCAAGCTTGTAGTGGGTGTTTTGGAAAGCTCTGAAGCACATACCATTGCTGAGAAGACAAGTATGAAAGCCGTAAGCATTTGGTAAGAGAAAGAGATAAATCTAAATAGGCTTTAGGGCTCTAAAGAGCAGAGGTGCAGGGCAGCATGTATGGAATCCAAGTAAGATACAGCCACATCCTTCAGTTATCCAGGAGGATTTCTGGTTCTGTAAAATTTACAAATACATTGGAACATGTGAAGTTGGAGCAGCCCATCCCTCCAGACTGATGTAGTCTTACTGAAATGTTTTAACTTTCAGATGTCTTCTTTGTCTCTCTCTCTCTCTTATAGCAGCCTGCAGTTCTCCATTATGCAGGCTGGGTTCAGAAATCAGGGGGCTGTTTGGAATCCATGATCCAAATGTTCTTTCTTTCTACTATAGAGGTGCTGGTACTGGTGGCCTGGGCCTAGCAGTTGAAGGTCCCTCTGAAGCAAAAATGTCATGCACTGACAACAAAGATGGCAGCTGTTCTGTGGAATACATCCCCTATGAGCCTGGCACCTACAACCTTAATGTCACATATGGTGGCCACCAAGTGCCAGGTATGACTTGAGGTGGATATAGTGATAACAGGCTGGCCATGGTAATGCTGGTGTGGACGATCTCTCAGGATTTCAACAGGGAACCTGTTTGGTCCTTGAATGTGAGAGTGCAACATAGCTTAAATGGTATCTATGGCTCTTCATTTTCATTAGTCTGGCAGTTTTCTAGGCTATGATCAGAGCTAGGTTGGGGAAACAATTCAAAGATAAAATACAGTTTGCTTTTGAATGAAGATATAATAACATTACTTGAGTAACAGCTTTTCTCTCCTGAAGCCCTACGTAACTAGTGAGTAGTAATGTCTTTATGGAGGAGGAGACCCAATCCCTTTGAGTGTGGTTGGATGATTCTGGCATAGAGAAAGGAGAAGTCACTTTCTTTATAATATGGTCAGAGAGATAGTGATGAGTGTGATGATAGAAGCAGTCAATCTTCCTCATTCTGGGCATGTAGATTCCACCCAAATCTCAGTCTGGATGAAGAAGACTTGTGGGCCAGATCCAGCCTTTGCCCCTAAGATTATTTCTAATTAATTATTGCATTTATATCCTGCTGTTCCTCCAGGAGCTGAAGAGAGCACTTGTGGCAAACTTCCCGTTTCTGTTTGTACAAGAATCCTGTGAAGTGCATTGGTTTGAGAAAACATGGTTGGCCTAAAGCTAGCCAGCAAGTTTTGTGGTTGAGTGAGGATTTGACCCTGGACTCCCCTAGTTCAGAATCTACCTCTTAATCTATGCACTACACTGCAGATTTCCCATCCTTCCTATAGGCATAAGCCTATAAGAGGAGTAGAACAGAAAGTTCTAATTGTCGGCATAGGATTGAGAGGGTACAGTGGGGTATCTTGGGAAATGTTACAAGCCGCCTTTCCAAGCTATTGCAACATCTTAGTGCTTGTCACTAGTAGCACAGATATTGTCATCCTGTGGCTAGAACATGTTCAGGGTCACCAAATTAGTTGACTGCTTGCTAAAACTTACTTTTACCAAGTCTCCTTGAAGACCAAAGAGGTAAGCAAGAAAGGATAGCTGAGAGGCTTTGAAAATAAGGATTACAAATGTGTCTCTTTCACAGTAAGCAATGGATGGAGAGAATTTACAAAACCTTTTTCACAAAATACAGGAAGTGTTTAATCCAAGGTGCAGCTCCTTGGCTCAGGTTTAGTTTCTCTTTTCTCTATAGGAAGCCCATTCAAAGTGCCTGTGCATGATGTGGTAGATTCATCCAAGGTAAAATGTTCAGGTCCTGGCCTGACTCCTGGTGTCGTCAGAGCCAATGTTCCCCAATCCTTTACAGTGGACACTAGCAAGGCAGGTGTGGCACCCCTTGAAGTTAAAGTTCAAGGTCCAAAGGGTAAGTAAATCTGTATTTGACTGAGCATATAGTATCTTCTTTGAGCCTGGATCATCTCTTACCTCTTGCCCTTGTCCTACAGGAGTAGTTGAGCCTGTAGATGTTGTGGATAATGCTGATGGTACTCAGACTGCAAGTTACGTACCAAGTCGTGAAGGCCCATATAGCATTGCTGTGCGCTATGGAGATGAAGAGGTGCCTCACAGGTAAGAGTGGATTGGTGGAGACCAAAGAATAGATATTGGCACCAGAAGCCTTTGTGGTAGAAATGCAGAAATGTAGCATTTAGCAAGTTTCTGGTCCTTACTTAATACATCTCTGTTCTCCCACAGAAGAGCCAAATCTGACTAGCAGAGTTTCTAGTAGCATTTGGGATGCCTTTCATGGTTGTTTCCTGAATTACACCTACTACAGAGGACAGTAGTAGACAATCTGTGGACAATCATATGATCTTTGAAATCACAAGTATGAAGAAAGGGCATCCTTGGCTGTAAAAGAAATGCCCGCTGAGTTTTATTCCATAGTAACAGCATTTGCAAAAAAATAAAATTGTCCAGTAAGCAAATGTTGGGGATCATTAGGATCGTTGCTTGAGCTAAGTCTTAATATTCCTCAATATTGTGGTTTGTAACATAAAAAAAAGCCAAAAAGCTTGCATTATCCATCTTTCTAAGGGCAGAAGATGCTCAGGGAACGTATAAGCTACTTCTGTTGAAGCTCCATCAAAAACTCACGTTGAATCTGCTCTTGCAGCTAACTTGAAAATAGGCAGCCCTTAGTCGTTTTTTTTCAACCTGATATTTCTCAATACGTTGAGACCAAAATTCAACCCAACGTGGCTGAAAGGAATTTTAAAGGTGCCATTCCAACTTCTCAGATGGGTATCAGTTTGGGAAGAGTGCCTTATACTGTATTGTAAAATAGGACAATAAGAGTAATTTGAGCAGTATTTGTGCACCTTAGAAGTGCAGAAGGAATTCTTAGACTTTTTGCTAAATTTATATATCTATTTAGCTCTAGCATTTCTTCTTTCTTTAATTTCTCCAGCC
>JANHZU010003956.1:40412-64257 GCA_032468055.1 Acrochordus granulatus
GAAAAAGGACATCTTAAGTACAATGTTAGGGTGAAACGATTTGGAAATTTAAAAGGGGGGCTCTTAAATTGCAGTCCTATTGATTAGTCCGTCAAAACTTAAGATTGTCATTTTAAAAACTGATTCAGAGTAATTTTTTAAAGAGATTTAGCTGTGGAAGTTGGATGGCAAAATAAGTTGTTTTACTGCACGATAAAAATAGCAGGCTGTAAGAAGGACACCTGAGCAGTCTAACCCAGTGTTTTATTTTGCAAACAGTTGGAGCTCTTAAGCCTTGAGTAGAGTAGAGGACCTTCATGTCCTGATGCAGGGACATTAAGCCAGGGATCCTGTGTTGCATGAACAATTGTCATCGGTCCTCCCTCTGTTTGGAACAGATTATTCTGTATTTTTCACATAGCTCAGATGTGTCATGAATATTGAGCAGAGATGAATGATGTCTTCCTCCAATAGTTTAACTAAGGGTTGTTTATAACTTTGGCAAGCAACTCTGCCTGATTGGCAAACCGTATCTTTCTTTGAGAGGTAGAAAAATATCTTGGACTATGTCCAACTCAGTGAACTGCTGAGAAACAAGCAGGTGGATCTAAAGGTCAGGATAAGATCGCAGTATGGCTGCCCTGAACGCCTTCCTTCTCCTCCTCAGGTAGCCCTCCCCTCTGCTCTGTCCCTGCCCTCCCCTGGTGCTCCTGAAGTTACCCCTCTTGCTTGCACCATGAAGGGTGTGCATTTGGAATTGGAAATAAATAGATTGGGACCATGCATGCTTCCCAATCTTTTGGGGGAAGGTTTCTTCTTTAGACAGGCATGTTGCAAGCCTTGGGGTGGCTGGAGCAATCACCTTGATCTGCAAGAATCCTATTGTCAAGATGCAGAGATCTTGAAGCGGGGAACAGACTGTATTTATAGAACTCGCTAACAAGATTTCCCATGTTAATTGAAGAACTACTGGAGATTGCTTTCAGACCAGGGACTTTTTTTCTCTTTCTGCAAATAACAAGCATTTAAGCTCCTGAAATGCAGATGTAGTCAGACATATTCAAAAGGAATTATAGCACTTTTTCATAGAGCTTATATTCAAAATTATGGGATTAGTTTTGCATAATATGAAGTGACAACTTCCGACTTTAATAGCTCAGAAAAAGTAGTATGGTAATTTCTGAAAGATAAGGCTATCATAGCTGCTGATAAAGACAGCCATATAGTACCTTTGGTAGTCCATCGATTCAACATGGTGCTTCCACAGTGTCAATTGTCTCTGGAAAGCCACAGAGTGGACAAGAAGGGAACAGAGGTTGCTGTTCCCTTTGTATCCACTTGTGGCTTTCCAGGAGCAACTGACTGGACACTATGGAAGCACCGTATTGAGCTGCATATTCCTTCACTTGATCTGGGCATAGGAATGCAGATCTCCAGGAGCAGGGAAAGATGTGGTATTCTAGATGTTTCTGAACTACAGTCTTTTCCAGCCTGGTCAATGGATACTGGGAATTGCGCTTCAATGACATGTGGAAACCTAAGATCTTAAGCAGGTGGTAGTTTACTGGATCCTCTCAATACAAGAGAATAAGTTGCTGATCTTTGAAATCCAAAGAAGAGCTATAAATTGAAAGTGGTGTGTAGGTCTTCATCATGGACCTAGTTTGCCAGATGTGAAGATACATCTTTCTGGCATTTCTATAACTGATAAGGTTCACCAAGTAATCTGATCAGGGGAACCACTCACCCACAGCTTGCTTGTGCATGCCAAATTGGCAGTGAATAAATTCAGGCATCTTCCTTGTCAACATGCCTTGCCAATATCAAGAAATACTTCCACAGCTTATACTAATTCTCGATTCCCAAAATAGGAGCATAAGCAGCTATAGAAGTTTTGATGATTTGGCTTAAGCTGTGAGCTCCATGTGCTAGCAAAAAAATCAACAGATTCCCAACAAATTTGCTAAAGACTGATACACGGCTCTTTACTTATTTATCTAATTTATATAGCCCATCATCTCACGAGCAAGTGCCTCTGGGCTATGTGCAACAAAACTAAATATTTAAAATCATTATAGTATCATTAATAAATATTAAAAACATTTAAATGCTATAAAAACAGCTAACACAAGAATAATGGATGCAAGAGTGTTAATAGTAATGGAGCTACTTCACTCACCTCATTCACCTCACCTAGCGCCTTGAGAACTGTAATTTATAGAGAGAGTTGCCAATTGGAATTTTAGCTGGGGTTTTCTATTGGTAAAAAGCTAATGACCATTTAGAACTTATTGTTCAGAATTCAGAAAAGCATCTTTAACCACGGCACTATGTTAATTTTGGGCTTATTTTCTAGTGGAAATGCGTTCTTGCAAAAATCTTTGGCACTGCCAGATCCCAGCCATGCAAAACCGTTCCCTTGCTTCAAGAATCTGCTGCTAGCTGTGTCTGACTATAGCTTTGATTGCTATAATAACTCTAATTACTTGTTCTAATTCTTAACATGAAATTGTCCAATTAGGTCCTTAGGACTGATATCACCTGATAATCAGGTGTTATTTAGCTCCCAGCCTCTTGTGTAAGCTTGACAGGGCTCTTAACCCCTGTTCTCCCTCCACCCCTATGCAAATAGCAACTAAGGCTCTACAGTTGCTCTTCTCTGGCATCTCAACAGCTATCTCCTTGCATGAAGTGCATGGACAACTAGGAGTAAGCTACTGAGAAACATAAGGAGAGGACTGGGCCAAAGCTTCTGGGACTAAAGAATGGGAAGCAATCTTAACTTACATGGAACTGAGTTGAGGTTGAGCCCAGTTTCAGCCATTTGGCTCTTGTTTCGTTCTAAACATAGATTTTCTATGTTTTTTTAAAGATATACAATTTTCTAAAAGATATACAATTAGAAGTGTCTGCTGAAATAGCCATGACTGTGACAGCCACAGAGATGAAGAAACTAGCTCTGTTTTTTCTTATACTGAAAATATATATTTCACTGTATATATATATATATATAAGTATGAATATTAGGGAGCAGTCTGTTGAAGGTGCTCTCTCCTGTCCTGCACTGAAATATCCCAATCTGATAATCTGAGATTCTTTTGTCTATTGTGAGTCAGCCCTTTGATTCCATCTTCCCTGACTAAATTTACAGAGAAAATTGGTAGTATAGACTGATCCAACCTTTCTCAGCCTGATATCTTTCAAGTAGACTGTGATAAGAGCTTCCAGAGTTGACCTTCCAGCATATCTGGAGGGCTCCAGTTTGAAGAAGCCTGGGCTACCGAAGAGGCTTGATGTTTAGCAGACTCAGAGTGGATCAGGGGATAAAAGTTTGGCTGTGGATTGGGGTCAAGTTCTCCATTTCCCATTGTTCTTTCTTTTGTTAGGAGCTGGCATTGGTCCCACCATTCAGATTGGTGAAGAGACTGTAATCACTGTGGATGCAAAGGCTGCTGGAAAAGGCAAGGTGACCTGCACAGTGTGCACACCAGATGGCACAGAGGTAGATGTTGATGTGGTAGAAAATGAGGATGGAACCTTTGATATCTTCTACACGGCACCCCAGCCGGGAAAATACGTCATCTGTGTACGCTTTGGAGGAGAACATATTCCCAACAGCCCATTCCAGGTTACGGTGAGTTTTACCCTGATGTGGGAGAAATCTTCATATGAATGGCCTCCATAGAGTCAATGATGTTGTGGGGAATATACACTGCCTCCTGTGCAGATAAATTACAGTCATCTTTCAGGTGCCTCCAACAGAACAGTGTCTGTGGTGGCCAAAGGATCACCTGAAAAATGCTGTATGGTAGAAGCATGTTGTATCAACTCTGTCCGAAAACTCTGATGAAATTGCTGCCTCCTCCTCTTCCTTCCTTTTCACTCCCCCACATATATAAAAGGGAGGAAGCAGGTGGTGCCTGGATTTAAAAACCCTGAGTGGGAGGTGGGGAGTATGGAAAGCTAATTAAACAAGTAAAACTGGTACAAATCAACTCTTGTTCTGAATAGTATAAATGTGAAATCGATCAAAAGAGGGTTGTAAATAAAGACAAAGCTACTTGTTCATGCTGTGAAGAAGATCAGGCCATTCTCCTTTAATCCTGGCTTCTTAGCCTTAGACAAATGGCTCTCCCATCGCAGCTCAGATCTGAATCTTGGGCTGCCCTTCAGCTGATGAACATCTGGCTACTAAACCTTGCTGTTTGCCCTGTTGGGGGGAAGGGAGGATGGAGGGTTCTTCCCCTTCCAGAAAATAAAAATTGCCCTCTAGCTGCAATGCAGCCACTGAACCTCATGGCTCCCTTTGTTTCTCCCGTGTTTACAAGTTCTGAAGAGAATGTATTTTCTGTACGGAGGAGAGAGAATGTCTGCTGAAGTAATGACTGCCAAAGTTGCTTGCTTTCCAGAGCAACGATATGCTCCCTATCCAATCCAGTTCTGAGATATGAGTCTATTTAATTAAAAAAGGAGGAGATGGAAATTCTGCAGTCTCTGTATATTCTCTGCAGTTGCTTTCTGCAGAGCTTATTTAAGTTCGTCCAATTTTGCCACACCATATATCTGAGGGCTAGAAACTTGTTTTTGCTTTAAGTATCGAGGTGTCAGCCCCATGTTAGCCTGGAATCCAGTGGAAATGAGTATAACATTCATCTTGTCAAGGATTACAAACATCACCAACTCCCATCTAAATAGAATTTAAAGTATGTTGCTTCAGTTTCTAGGTTTAGGAATTGCATTTTGGAATGCTTTTACATGGAAATCACCTGTGGAGAGTCAAGTGGTACAAAAGTTATGAAGGGATATGCATAAGGAAGAGAGTGTACCTCAGTGGCCCCCACTTGACAGTGGTGTTGGACGGATAAAAGCAACTTAACAACTCAAAACTAGAGTCTTGTGCAATTTGTCCTCCTTTAACATGTGACTCATTGTTTGGCTTTGGGACACTGAGCCTTAGTGTTCAAATGTTTCTCAGACTTTCCAGGTTCCAACACAAAAGGAGCCTCCTGGCTCATCTCAGTGAAAAGAGGGGAAAGGGAGGGGTATTAAAACAGGCAGGACCTTTCCTCCCCCTCTGCCTCTTCTTGTGTGTTTAGAAACAAACAAAGAAAAATCCCTAAATCAAGGAAGTTTGGATTTGGTGGAAAACAATAAGCTTTTTCCTCTTCCTTCCCCACCTTACCCAGAAAACTGGAGGTTTCCCTTTGGAGCACAGATTTTTAAGTCTGCAGATCGGAAATTTAGGAACTTAATTTTTTCCTTTGGTGTTGTTTTTGCAACACCACCTTTTGCATGCTTCCTCCAATGCAAATTTTAAGTGTCCTGTGATATCTGTTGGCCACTCCCTGCTGGTTTGGGATCTGCATCTTACTGCCAACTTGTGCTACCAGAATGAGGCAAGTTGACTTGAGATAGCCTTGATGGTGGCAGATGTGCTGGCCAACAACTCTGGTCATTCCTAGCCAGCATGACCCATGGTAGGAGTGATGGGAGTTGTAACTGAAGGATCTGGCAAGCAGCATGTGGGGGGCTCTCCTAGGGCCACACAGAGATCTCTCCATGTTTTCTGCTTGGCCACTGACTCCCCATTGCTAAGCCAGCTCATTACTTTGATGACAACCAGCAATTAATTATCCATTGGTTGGTATTCTGTTGCCCCAGCTCTTTTCATGTCTCTCTGTAGTTTGTCTTTCGGATTTTTAAAAAGATGCAGTCCTCCCAGAAAAACAAGTAAAACAATAAATAAATACTTGTGTGTGTATGCGTATAATGAATCCATAATAAGTCCAGCTGCACACAAAAGGTCTGCACACATTTCTTGTCCACCCCCAAAATTCAGGTGCAATACTGAAAATTGTAAAAATACTATCTCTCAGTGCATGAGCAAATGGAGAAACTCTTCTGCTGAGTTTACACTACGTAATTCCAGGCAGCCTTTTCTCCAAATGTACATTGGTACTTCATTATATAACACATGTTGCAATGAGATCATTATTTTGGATTGTCAAGCAATAACATTCTTCCTATGCAATCCTGGTCTTAGAAAAGTAAAGCCTGCCTTAAATCAAACTGAACTCCTGGTGACTTTGTGGACATGTCCCAACAGTCTTTCTTTTTTTGGCAAGAAAACTGAAAGAGTTTGCTATTATCTCCTTCCAATTTCCAGTCTAACTTACAGCACTGGAATTTCCTAGAGTCCCCATACAAGTACCTAACCAAGCTTGATCCTACTTAGGTTTTAGAGATACACTAAATCAGCCAGGTACTGCCACCAACTTTAAGCATTTTTTGTTTTGCAGCCCTTTAAATAAAAAAAATTGAAGCTTGTGACGCCTGGGGAAGAGGGGGACAGAGTGATCACTGCTCTGCTGTTTCCTCTCTATTCTCTGTTATGTGATTGCTGTTGAGGATAGCAGTAGTTCTTTACAAAACAAGTTTCTAGCTCTCACTTTGGCAGAGGCAAGATCCCTGTCAAATCTGAGTCCTTTGCAATGAGTTTTTTTTTAAGACCAGGATTACATATATTTTGGCATTGGAACTGTTGCTATTGGGGAAAAATGGAATCTCAAATGTTAGCATCGGTTGAGAGAAGTCTGAACCATGTGATCAAATAGCAAGTGCTGAATTGCTTCATCCTTTGCAAATGAGGTCTCCCAGGCTGCCTTCAGAGAGGGTGGCTCTCCAGCCTCCAAAGAAGAACTGTTAGTCCATTTTCTGTGTCTGAGCTGTGAAACAGAAGCATTGTGATGATATCATGGCTTGGAGCCAGACTTTCCATCGAACCATTCTAACCATCTTGCCCCGTTCCTGCCACAGGCCCTGGATGGTGAGCGCACGACCCCCCAGCAGATGGCCCAGCCGATGCGTGCCCCACCCTACGCATACCCACCTGGTGCACAGCAGCCCTGGGGACCGGCAGTAACAGTTCAGTTCATAGAGGAAAAGCTAGCCCAGCGCATTCTGGGGGTGGGGAACTGCCCCATGGAATTCAGATGGCTGCTTTGCTTGCCTTGGCACTGCTTGGGGTTGACAGAGCTACTTGAAATGATGATGGCAGGAACCAGCCCTTTCCCAAGACCAGCACAACTGAATTTCTCAGACCAAAATATTATGCTCCTGTTGTGGGGAACATGGGGGAGATGCTTTCTATAAACGGGCTAGCAACTGTCCTTTGTCCCCTTCTAAGCCGTGGAAGCGTTGGCTGTTTCAGAAGCGATTCAGTATTTTTTTC
Organism: Acrochordus granulatus; assembly: GCA_032468055.1. Lineage (NCBI taxonomy): Eukaryota > Metazoa > Chordata > Lepidosauria > Squamata > Acrochordidae > Acrochordus > Acrochordus granulatus. The sequence continues at coordinate 47,623 of JANHZU010003956.1, forward strand.
TTATGACATAGGGATGATACTGCCATCGAAGCCAGATGATCTTTTTGAAAATAATGCCTTTTTTTTTGCTTGGGGAAGCTCGAAACAGACAATCTGAAATCAGAAATGCAGGATGTATTTGGTTCAGCATGTTATTTAAAAGCAGAAGTGTGAAATTGTCCACTTGCAATCTTGTTTGAGATCTTAGAATGACACTATTGGTTGGGCTTTCTCATTAGTAGCTACCTGATCTTTTACCTGGAAATAGTGGGCTGAATATGGACCTTTGTCATATAAAGCAAGTGCTCCTTCACTGAATTATGGTCTCCTTCTGTAGCACAAGTGACAACCAGAATTAAACTAGATATGGTCATAATTGCAAATTGTTAAATAGGGCTTTCTTTTCTTTTAAATACAACTTTAAAAACAGTGACTCTAATCAATGGGATCATACCCACAGACTCATGAACTGCTGAACCTTCATTATTTTTCCCTTCTTCCAAGCTTAATCAGCTTGTAGAAATGGGACTGTTTTCAGAGAGCCCTAAATTTTTCAACTGAGTAACTGCTGAATTTAAAATCACCTTCTCTTAAGGTAGCTGCTGCTGCTTTGCTGGCTTGGCTAATCCCTCTTGGCAGTCTTTGCAAACACGTAACATTCTTCAGAGTTCATATATTGCCAACTGGCAATTAATTCTGCAAGGTATGATGAGAAATGGAATTGAAATGAAGGTGCTTGGCTACCATGCACTCCTTTATGAGCTTAGGCAGAGGGCATTGCTGGACGCATGCTGTTCTCACAGTGGGGCTTTCTTATATGGCTTGCAAGAAACTCAAACCATAGACTTTCTGACTTTTGAGGACCATCTTCTTTGCATCATCCCACCCTGAAACATACTCCCTTTTGCTTTATATTTGCTATGCTTGAATTCCAGGGAGAGTAGGAGACCTTCCAGAATGTGGCAGGTTTGGTGTTTTTCCCAGGGTGTCTTTGTCTGAGGTCATATCCCTCCATCTCTAGATGCCATCCATGCTTTGTGTGTTGTCCTTGTCAAAGCCTCTGCTGGGGAGGGCTTCCAGGTCCTACCCAATCAGGCTATTTATCATCCTTATTTCAGAATATGAAGGAATGTGGTTCACCTCTTTCTTTAGGGAGCCTGCTTGGGGCCTGGCTAGCTATAGAATCCTCCTAGACTTGATTCTGGTCTGGCCTTTTGAAGGAAACTTGCTGATGGACAGAGTTGTTTGGTTGTTCATTGGTGGGATCCCAACACTTGACATTCCACCTGAATATAAGTTAGTCATAGGCAGTCATGCCAGCTGAGAAGGGCAAGAAAGCAGAGAGGTACAGGAGAATAGCATAGCTAAGGAGCAGCTAAGATAAACTCTACAGAAGTGTATTTAATCTGACAGAAGCATAGGGGATATTTAACTTTCCTCCTTTGGAAAATATGAGATCTGTAATTCTGCCAAGAGTAAGAGAGCCAGAGCTTGGGGATACAGAAGAGAAACTAGGCAGGAATGGCAGGGCTGCTGAAGGACAGTGTTGCCAGGGTGCTTCTCAAAGAAGCTATGACCAAGATAGTTGCACCGATTTCTGTTTGCTCCAGGGTTTCTTAAAACAAAAGGGGAATAAGTGGTACAGCTGCCTGAAACTCTTTGACTTTGAGGACAAACCCCAAGCCCAGGACTGACTAGAATTCTAGTCAGTTCTTACCAGCTTGGGAAGTCCTTGAGTGCTGCAGTTTCAATTAACAGCTATTGGTATAGAGAGCGATGGAGGGCGAACATTCAGCTTCACAGCAAAACCCTAGTCATGTCCTTGGTTTGAATCCTGCATTCAAAAGCCATGAAGGTCCTATTCTTCCAAAATCCAGACTTTATAACTCTGAACTTTAAAGGAAAGAGAAACTGTTCAGCTCACTTGTAATTAACATTATAGTTTCCTTACTAGCCTAGCAGCATATGCAATTACCCATTCATTCTAGCTTTCAGGAGCTTTTAGGAGGAACTAGAGGCTTTTCAGAGTCTGTCTTTGTCAGCTGTGTTCCATTGCTTTTGAATGGATTCTTGCCTTTTCTTCTCATCCCTCCATATCATCTTTAAGTGCCCTTTCATCTTCAAAGGGCTCTCCATGTTTCTCACTCCTATTGTTGGGATGGTGGGTCATTTCTATTTTCCAGGCAACAGATCGTCCTGTCAATGGGCTGGATGCTGGACTGCGGCCTTTCGATTTGGTTATTCCTTTCACTATCAAAAAAGGAGAGATAACAGGTAATGTCGAGATGTGGCTTAAAGGCAATTGTCTGCAGGTAAAATGAGGCAGAATTCAATTTCCTGATCCCTAATTTTATTTTTTTATTTCCAATGGCTCTCTTTTACAGCTATGAAGATAATGAGTAGCGTTTGCCAAAATTTCTAAGATAGCTAAAGATTTATGAAGATGAGTGGGTTGAGGGTCTTTATGTCTGCCTTTCTTTTTTCTATTCCTCATAATTAGGAGATGCAAAAAAAATTGATAGCTTTTATTTTATGGGAAATGTAGGAGTACTTGACGCAAAATGTGTATTATCTAATTACAATACAGGTGGCTTTTTTTCAAGCACTTTGTAAAAAGTGATCTGCTTATTGCAAAGTTTCGTCTCTTACTTGGATTTACCACCCAAACTAAGTCCCCATCCTTGGCCAGAACTACCAACCTTATTTGTAACTATTGAATAAACTTAGCAACTAACCATCTGTTGGAAGCTGCAGGGGAGATACTAAGAATATATCTTCAAGCCCAGATAGCAACACCCATCATTCCCAGCTAATATGATGGAAGATGCAGCCCGATAGATCTGTAAATCCTCAGGCATGGGAGGCAGCTTTTACGTTCAGACTTTTTAAACCCTCATTGTCCAAAAATGCAAAATTATTCAGGAATTCTAGCCTACTGCAGACAAATCTTGCTCACATCCTGTGAGTTGCTGCATTAGACAACAGAAATCACATTTTATTCAAATTTCCAGCTGATCCCATACTAATGGCATAGCATACTGGCTCTACAGCTTCCTACTCACACAAAGAGAATCCACTGACCTGTTTTTATTTCTCTTTCTACCCCCTTCCAAAGGAGAGGTGCGCATGCCCTCTGGTAAGGTGGCAAAGCCTGACATTACTGACAATAAGGATGGCACAGTGACAGTGCGCTATGCCCCCACTGAGGCTGGCTTGCATGAGATGGACATCCGTTATGATAATATGCATATCCCAGGTAATGTCTGCTGTCCGGGGAGTTCCAAGTTACTCCGGAGCACCAATTTGTGAGTTCTGAGTGATATCTAAATAACATCACAACCACTTTCTATTTTAATAGGCAGCCCCCTTCAGTTCTATGTGGATTACGTTAACAGTGGCCATGTGACAGCTTATGGTCCTGGACTCACCCATGGTGTGGTCAACAAACCAGCTGTCTTCACAGTAGACACAAAAGATGCTGGAGAAGGTAAGCTGGGCATATGCTCTTCTCATCTGAACTGCTCCTACGTCTGTTTGTACCTTTCCCTTTGGAGGACTTAATGGAACAAATACTTGCATAAACAGTACAAGTTAGTTATTGGGATTCCTTCAGGCAATTTGGGTGTTGAGTTTGTCGGATCCAACTTATCTTCAGTATTTAACCTTCTTATGTTTGCAGGTGGCCTCTCCTTGGCCATTGAAGGTCCCTCTAAGGCAGAGATTGGATGCACTGATAACCAGGATGGCACCTGTACGGTATCCTATCTTCCAGTTCTGCCTGGAGACTACAACATCCTGGTGAAATACAATGACAAGCACATTCCAGGAAGTCCTTTCACTGCCAAGATTACTGGTGAGATCTGAGTCTGCTCTGCTGTGAGGTGAGCCAGGCAGCCAGCTGGCTCACACTGAGGACCCCTTATCTGCCTTTGCTTTAACAGGTGATGATACAATGCGCATGTCCCATCTCAAAGTGGGCTCATCAGCTGACATTCCCTTGAACATCACTGAGACAGACTTGAGCCAGTTGACAGCCACAGTGATTCCACCATCTGGTCGTGAGGAGCCTTGTCTGCTGAAGCGCTTACGCAATGGACATGTTGGTGAGTGCCCAGAGCCTCTCCTTTCTAGCATATTTCTGAGCCAATTGGTAAAATTCATGGCTAGATAATAGGTGAGGCTTAACAAATTGTTTCCTTCCTCCATTTCTGACAAATCTCTGTAGGAATTTCATTTGTCCCCAAAGAGATTGGAGAACACATTGTGAACATCAAGAAAAATGGGCTGCACATCCCCAACAGTCCTATCACAGTGATGATCAGCCAGTCAGAAATTGGAGATGCCAGCCGTGTCAGGGTCTCTGGTCCAGGACTCAGTGAGGGCCGGACCTTTGAACCTTCAGAATTCATCATTGATACCAGGGATGCAGGTACACAAATACTGAAGTTGTAATATAGTCTTTGAAATGTCTTAAATTACACTGTTAGATTTTTTTAATCTGATGTTCATAACTCTCATTGTGGCTATGCTGGCTGGAAATAATGGGGATGGTAATCAAATGCATCTGAAAGCAAAGGAAAAGGGAACATGTTGAAGTTCCAAGCAAACAGGGCAGACTTCCTTTTCAAGACTTCTATGAGAAGAAAACTGGCCAATTTGGAATGGTTAAGGGTCTTATACAGCATTCCAACCATCTGATATAAAAGAAGGCTTAAATTGAAACTAAGAACAACCCTAGCTTGTGTTCTGCTGCTAGAATTAAGTGATGATGTCTGCAAGGTAGAAAATTGTAGTGAAGTGTCTCCAGGAAAGAAAAAGATTCATGCAGACAAGACTGAAGTGTCCTGCATGTTTTTCCTTTGTGAAAAGTTGAAGTGAAATTATGTAGCATTAGCGTAAATTGTACATACAGATTGCTGCATTATGCTTACTATGACAGTGTAATGTATCCAAAGCTTCTGATAATAAATGGACATTTTTTAGGCTATGGTGGCCTGAGTTTATCCATTGAAGGCCCCAGTAAGGTTGATATCAATACAGAAGACCTGGAAGATGGTACTTGCAAAGTCACCTATTGTCCAACTGAGCCTGGCAACTACATCATCAACATTAAGTTTGCAGATCAGCATGTGCCAGGTCAGTGCATTCATTTTTGTTGAATCATATGGGACCAGGAGAACAAAGGTGGGTCCAAAAAATGTAAATGGTGCTCTAAAAGATCCGGTGGGGATCAGGTGAAAATGCCTATAAAACTTGGATTGTTGAACAAGTTATTATAAGATTTTGTTCCCAGATAGATAAACTATTATGTTAAAGTCAAGCGTAAGGTTTCCCATTGTGAGGGGACTTCAAGAATGTTACTCAGAAAATAATCACTTTCAGTTTTATGCAGCTGCCAAAGAGCCATGTAGCCATCCTTTGTTTGTCTGTCAGACACTTTCCTTAAATCAGAATTTCCCAGTCTAGCTGATTTATGGAGGTTATAGTCTAACTCATTCAGACAATGCCAATCCATTCCAAGAGGTAACGGTAGTAACAGTAGCTGAAAGTTAAAGTGAACACTATGTTCTAATGCTTGCTTTTGACTAAGGAGAAAATTATGAATCCAAAAGGATGGGGGAGAGATAACATCACTCATAAAACACACCTAGTCTTGTGCATCCCCATCTAAAAGCTTCACGAGCAATGGAATTGTATGCCTCAGGCTTTGTCAGTTTGTTTGATTCTGGGTCCTCTTTCTCCATCTGCTGCCTTTTAGATTTAGGCCAGATTAACTCCCATCTTCTCTGACTATTGGTTCTGCCAGAGAGTTGCGAACCAAACCCTTTGGAGCGCACCGGATTGAGAAAGCTGCTTTACGTACAGCTAGGAAGATAGTTGAGATGCTATATTGTGAAAAGTAGATAACCTAGCTTCCTTAAGGACATTCTTCTCTGTCATGAGGTCTTTTGTAGAGACTGTCCAAAAATTCAGTTCTCCACGTCTAATTGGACCAATGACCTAATAAACCTGACAATTTCCTCATGATCATCTAACTTAGTGCTGAAGGGAACATTGTTGCTCCCTTGAGAGCAGGATATTAACCAATGTCTCCAAAGTGATTGCAGGCAAGCTAATGCTTCCATGGAGTGTATCCATGGTATATCTATGATATCACCCTGCTTCTGCGCCCAAATCATATTTTAATTTTCTCCCCTGAAAGGAAAAATAAGATCTGACTGGGCTGTAAAGAGTTTGCATTAGTCAGGTAGGTTTTGCTTCTCCTTTTCTGACCAAAAAGGCTGTTTTTTCTGATACAGGGAGCCCATTTTCCGTGAAGGTGACAGGTGAGGGAAGAATGAAGCAGATGATCACGCGCTGCCGCAAAGCCCCATCCATCTCCAATATTGGCAGCCAGTGTGACCTGAGTTTGAAAATCCCAGGTAAGCAAGTCAAGGGGGAGAAATGAGCTAAGTAGAGGGTTGAGCTGCTGTTCTTGCATCCAACCAATCTGGTAATAATGGAGAGCTATTGCTCAAGCACCACACCTCCTGTGAGACCTCTGAGGACAAAGAAAAGTGTTGTAACAGTTCTACATACTCCTACTTGCTTGAGCAAATGCTGTTTTTCACATGGAACTAAATTCTGGACAGTTTCAGACAGTTGTCTAGATCTTAGAAGCAAGGGACCGAGCATATTGTATGAACTCAACAGTTGCTAAACCTTGGTTTGTGGCTAAGCATTATCTAGCAAATTGTGGTTTATTTAATAAGCAGTGGTTTAACTTATGCCCAGCATATGAGATTATAGTGAGCCCTGCCAGTTAAAACCAGTATTTCATAGTGAAATATGTTTAATATAAATACAAAATTATTGCCATGCAGGTCTGTACCCATATAATTCTTGTGCTGTGGTCCCCAGAAATCAGCATCAGAGACATGACTGCCCAGGTGACCAGCCCGTCAGGCAAATGCCATGATGCAGAGATCTTGGAGGCAGAAAACAATACCTACTGCATCCGCTTTGTGCCCACTGAGACAGGCATCCATTCAGTCAGTGTCAAGTATAAAGGACAGCACGTGCCTGGAAGTCCCTTCCAGTTCACTGTGGGCCCTCTTGGTGAAGGTGGTGCACATAAAGTCCGGGCAGGTGGCCCAGGCTTGGAGAGAGCTGAAGCTGGTGTGCCAGGTACGGTTGTCGACTGAGGGAAAGGCTTAAATTGAGAGTGAAGACCTTGGGAGCAGGAAAGCTCTTACGTGGTTGCTAATGCATCAATTTAAGATGGTGGAGATGGCTGGTGGGTTAAGGATTTAGTGGAGAATCTCTGCATGGTTTCTAGATCAGCAGAAATTGCTGTATTCTGCTTGTCTTGACAGTACTCATATTTAAAACTGTATATTGTATAAATGCCCATGGATGGCACTTCAGTCATGCTGGTATTGAAACAGCTGAGAAGTAATTTTCCAGCACTGTTTTATATCTAGCACTTTTCCTCTGTCTTTAAGCTCATAGATAAAGGGTCAGGTTCAAACACACACAAAGCTATATAGGATGCACAACAGTTACCAGAATTAATTTCCCACTCCAGTGAGAAAATGTCAGCTCTTCAAGACAAAAAGAAGCCAAAGTTATAAATGCTGCTAATATTATTTTTATAAAAGGATTCTGGTAACAGAGTCTTGCCAGTCTAAAGGTGCCTCTCCCCTCCCTGCCTTCGTACTAAGAGAACCAGAGAGGGTCAAGACTGAGACATTTTCTCAAATTACATTTCTATTTGGGATTCTGACTTCTTTTATCTGACCATTGTCCTGCCTGTGGCTCTTTCTCTTGTTCCTCAAGGTAATCTCATATCTCATTATAAGAAGCTTGGAAGGGGACACTGCCAGATGGTGGGATTGCCTAAGCAAAAGGAAGAATAGACTCCTGGTGTTATACCTAAAATCTATAGGCAGCTGACATCTTTACTAGCACCATCCAGAATAATGCAAAAGAGTTATATTCAAGGTCTCTGGAATTCTTCATCTGGAAAAATATTAACAAAAAAATTAGGAACTTCATATCCGATGAAGAGATTCCAAAGAACTCAGATTTTTACGCACTTAAATTATTTTGGTTGTCTTTTGCAAAGACTGCAGTATATATTTTGAATGTATCTCCTTCATGGGTTTGTTTATCTAGAATTGCTTTGTGCTAAGAATTGTTTGCCTTGTTCCCCAGCTGACTTTAGCATCTGGACAAGAGAGGCAGGAGCTGGCGGTCTCTCCATTGCTGTGGAGGGCCCTAGTAAGGCAGAGATTGCTTTTGAGGACCGGAAAGATGGTTCATGTGGAGTTTCCTATATTGTACAAGAACCTGGTAAGTGACCAAGGGAGAAGTGAATAGTCATGTTTTCAGCTAGAAATGACTGCGATAGAGCTAACTTCAGATTAAAGAAAAAGCCAGTGGCAACTTGAGTGGGAAAAGGGTCTGATCTGTGCATGTAAGAGAGAAGATGAAGAATTAAGGATCTTCTGAGAGATCATAATCATGTTTATTGTGAATTTGTTGATTTCCTCTCTTAAATCCTGGCCAAGAAGATGAAAAAAAATATGAATCTGTAGAATCAAGATAGGAAAATCATGGCTTTCAAGTGTTGCTGGACCATCCATTCTTAATATTGATTGTGCTCTTTATACAAAATTTTTTTAGAGTCCAAAACTAGGATTCCAACATTTGAAGGTACACAGACTTTCCTTTTCTGCTTTAAAGCAATAATTATTACTACTTGAATAATCCAAAGAATTGTGAGAGAAGATTTATATGAGAGCCAGCTGGGGATAGAGACATTGGCCAAGTCAAGGTGGTGGAAAAGAGAAGAATTAAGAACAAGAAGGAAGATGATCACAGACCTGAAAGTAGGAAGAGGACTTTGGGATCGGACAAGTGCTAGAAAAATATAGTTGAAGAGAAAGAGAAGATTATTGCAGCAGGGGTCTCCTAAAGGCCATCACTATTAATCCTCACTGTAGGGCAAGGTTGGCTGCCCTTAACATTTCTTGTAAGGCTTATGGCAGTAGTGTCACAGCACGCTTGTCAGAGAGGCTCTGAAGTCTTGTTTGTTATGTGACACTTTTTCAAGTTTTTCTCTTCATATGACAGAAAATTATGTTCCAAAATAATGTCCAGAAGGTCCTGAGAACTGAAAAGGACAGCCACACCCAACCCCTGATTGTCACAGATTGTCACCCCGCCATAGCATGACCACTCCTCACTTTTGTTAGGACATCAAAACCTGGATGTTCCAGAGTTCGTGAGATGAAGTGGTGTCTTTAGCCCTAGGCAAGTTGTATCTTAGGGTGCAGCAGTCCTCCCAGTTTAGTGTTCAAGTGGGGAGTGTAGCAGTTTCAAAGAAAGATGTAGGAGCTCCTTTCTAGCACCTTCTCTTGGAACAGGCTCTGGCAAAACACACAATGAAACTGCAGAGCAGCCAGATTCTGCACTCCAGTTGGGCAGCATTTCATCCAAAATTGTTAGAGCTTTCTGTTCAGCACAGCAATATCTGGCTAACTTGCTAAGGAGAAAAAAAAAATCAGAGATGGTGGACTCCTAAAGAGCTGGTGTTAAATCAAAAGATTGTATCTGGAAGCAGCCTTATTTTAATCCCATTGTAAATCTTGTCAATATAGTGCTGAAGAAGATATCATGGTTGTGATCTGCCACATGCTAGAGCTTCAAAAATGCCTTTTAAATAGAAAAATCTACCTTGTTGGAGATCTTGTGTTGAAATGTTTTTGGCAGTGGTCAAAATGCGTCATCTCAACCAAAGGATTAGAGAACAAATGCCGCTGCAAGTTGTGCACCCAGGGCTGCCAAATAATAAATATGTAATAGCTCCTCCATATGGACACACAGAGGAAATCTGGGAGAAAATCTCAACTCCAAACCTTCCAAAAACTCAAGCGCTCTTCCCTCTGAAGCATTTATTTTTTATTGCTATTTTTTAACTGCTGTTGATTTAAAAAGCATGATAATGGATTAGAGTTAAAATGCAACATCTCCAAAATGTTAAATTGAAAACTTTTCCAAAACAGGTTTCCATGAAGCAGCCATTGAATGAATGGCTTCCATGAATGAATTCCATGAAACACGCTACTGTATCTATTCCTTCTTACTGGCTAAACTAGATATTAAAGGTGATAATTCATCCAGGAGCTTGCACCGTTGGGTCTCAATTGATGCTGACAAATTTTTTCCTGTATTCCTCTTTCCTGGCAGGTGACTATGAGGTTTCAGTGAAGTTCAATGATGAACATATTCCAGACAGTCCCTTTATAGTACCAGCCACGTCCACCTCTGATGATGCCCGCCGACTCACTGTTTCTAGTCTTCAGGTGAGGCACTGGGAGAAACCGCCCACTTGCTCCCCTGATGGTTGGGTAGAGTTGGCACTGTTGCTCTCCTGAGCTGGGTTTGCTTCACCAGAGAGGAAGAAGAGAGAGTAGATCCAGCTTGGATACAGAATGCCCCGGATCTCTCCTGTGGAGGGGTAGGCTGCCCGAGCGCCCGGTCAGCTGCAGGGGGAAGAAGTACTTCAGATCAGCCTCACTCAGTATAGTCACGGTGCCAACTTCCTGGCCACACAGGGCTCTGCTCTGGGGTTTTTCTCGTGTCTCGTTTAAAGGCTGCTAACAGTCCTGCACTCCGTGCCAAGGTTTAAAGATGGAGAGCTCCCCTGGGCATGCTGCGTTTGCTGACCTGCCACCATGCTGAAAAGGCTGCCCAGCCTTCCTCTTGTCTAAACTGTCCCCTTTTGCTTGCCTGCCTGCTGCTTGTGCTATACCCAGCTTCCAAGGGAGCTCTCCCTCTCTAAGCCACCTGGCTCAGGTAAGTGAAAGCCTGTCTTGTGTTTGTCAGGGGAGTGGGGGGATGCAGGGCTCTGCAGCTGGATGCCGTGGCCTCTTGGTCCTTTCTGCTGTCTCACGTGCTCTGTGCTTCCAGGAGTCAGGGTTAAAAGTGAACCAGCCAGCCTCATTTGCTGTCAGCTTGAACGGGGCCAAGGGTGTGATTGATGCCAAGGTGCACAGCCCCTCGGGGGCTTTGGAGGAGTGCCATGTCACTGAAATTGATGAAGGTAAGAGTTCTGGGATCCTACTTTTTGGCAAAGCAGCCAGTTAGGCTTGTGGAAACAAAGGGCTGGTCTACCCATCTATCTCACCTCCAGCTCTAAAGCAAAGGCTGAGATATGTACGATAAGAGGATAAAATATATTAAGAGGTTAAGATAGGAAAACCCAGCTTGGTGTAATGGTTAAGGCACCAGGCTAGAAACAGGGAGATCAGGAGTTCTAGTTCCACCCTAGGCATGAAAGCCAGCTGGATGACTTTGGGCCAGTCCCTCTCTCTCAGCCCAAACGATCTCACAGGGTAGCTGTGGTGAAAACAGAAGGAGGAAGGACTATTAGGTTTGTTTGTTGCCTTGAGTTATTTACAAAAATAATAAAGGTGGGATAAAAATGAATAACGCTACTGAGGGATTTGCTTTCTTCCAGCTTTCCAAAGTGGAAAACTTTCCAAAGTGGAGTCTAGCAATGCCCATTTGTATCAGAAACAGAATCGGACCATTTTGTGACCAGATCCCAGGCCTCTGTTCTTTGTCTGAACAGCTTATGAGCTTACTGGGAGAAGACTTTACTCATGTGCTATAATGTTAACATAGGATCATTTATAAACTTAAATTGCCTTCTTGGTCAATACTGAAAGTAATATGCACTTAGAAAAAAATATACTGCATCCCAGTGAAAACAACAGCATATTGTGCTGTGGGATACTGTAGCAGCACACAGAAGAACTGTGTTCAATTGTGTATTGTTGGCCCACTATTTCAGAGGAAATAGTCTGCATCTTGCATGAGGTTTGGAAGCAGAATGGGAGCTCTGAATTGACTAACAATTGCTGTAATATACTCCTTCATCCAGCTAAGTTACACTGGAGTCGCCAGTCTCTTTGTTGTGAGTTCTCTCAAAAACACCTTGCATTCATCAGTTCAGTTGTCACATAGTATATGTTAGGAAACAGCAGTACCCCTTTAAAACTTGCTCTGATAAAAAGGACTCCTGCCCATGGTTGCACCTGAACCCCCAAGATGGCTAAGTACATTCTCATCGTCAAAGTGAAGCAGACTAAATCCAGAGTAGCACCTTCTTTCTCATCCTCCTGTCTGTAACACCACTGGCTCAGTCGGAGCAAGAGAGCCTGGGAGCATGGGGCTGACCCAGCCCTCCAGAGAGACCGGCAATACCTGTATCTTCAAGCTACTTTACCAAGCTTCCCTTGGGGTGGGCATAGCATAGGTGAAATAACAAAAAGTCTCCCACACTGTTATTTCCCATTTGCTGCTTCAAAAATGCTTCAGGACAAAAACAGAAATGGGCCCAGAGCCAAAGCAAAGGCAGATTCTTGGCTCCCTGCCACTTCCTACTGACTTAAGTAAGGACTTTAGCAGACTGATTTCCATTCTGGGGCCTGAACTGTCCAGGATGAGAAACAATGCTTCTGCCCCATCTCTAATTATGGGGTAACCAATGCTGTCAAACTCCATTTGTCACAATTTTCTATCTAGTCAGCATTCCCCAAGTACACTTACTAAGATGTGATGACTTTAAGCAGCAAATGCATCTGCTCACAACCACCGACTCCACCTACAGGTTGTGAGCCAACAGTTTTAGTTCACTCACGGCAGTGTAAAATGAACACACACAACACAACTAGCTAACACCTGCTGATCCCCCAAATGTAAAACTAAAGGGCTGAAATTTTACAAGAACGTACAAAAGGACATGGAGATTTTGCACAATTAAAGTCATTTTATTTTGTTGTCTGTGCATATACACGGACACAAAAGTGATTGCTAAAAGTTAATGCTAAGTGTATATCATTAAATGTCATGCACAGTAACTCTCTCTTACTTTATCCAATGGCCATGATATAAAAAATCATGCAATATTGTTTGCTGCCTGACCCTTGATTTAGCCAATGCTGAACTGTGGCTTTTATAACCCAAAACAAACACCCAAAGCAATGATTTGTTCTTAGATTCTTCGCTGGCAGATGTGCAGATATTCAACGGTAAATTCATCATACTTGGCATTGTCTTCAAGAAAATTACATCTGTAACCACCAGAAGAAATGCTGCACTCCGTGAAATCATTACCTTATATTTACTGAGAAGACTGTGTGAGCTGTAAATGTACCAGAGAAGATGAGGAATGGATTGTGGCCTCCTGGTACTCCTCTGAAATTTGTTTAGGTTACAGTCCCCAGAAATTCCAGCTCACTTGCAGTTTTGTAGAATCTTGTCTCAAATGCTGTTGAAACTACCCATCTTTTAGAGTGGGGAGAAGTGGGACACGCTTCTTCTATACAGAATTTCCTGCAAACTACAGCGTGATTGAGAATCTATTGTTGAATATTATGACTGCATGTGGAGTCACAACTACAATTGCAGAACAGTGCTAAAATATGAAGATCCTGGCCTTCATGTGGAGTCTTTGCCTTCTCTGCAGATTACTTTCAAGGCTATGATAGGAGAGCCTTCAGCTTTAATTCAACCTCGATTTGCATCGAATGAACTTCTGCCCCAATATGCCTCAAGGCAGTGGATGAGAACAAATTGGATCAACCTTCCCAAATCTGGTGCCCTTCAGAAATGTTAGAACTACAGTTCTTACAATTCCATGGTCAGGGAGGCATCAGTTTAAATCTATGTCCATGCCATTTGCAAATTAATCTTTTTGCAAAGAACACAGGTTGGGGACCTGCAGGGACATGGAGAATGGGGAAAGATGATTTCCCTGCAAGCCTTTCTTAATTCTAATCAATTATTCATACCTAGTTTATATATTTGTGTAAGTCCGAGCCTGTTCCAAACATATTTGTTATGTCTTGCTCTTATCTTCCTTTACAATGTTTTAAGTACTGTACAGCTTTGATTTAATAAACTACATGTATTATAAAATCTTCACAGGGAGAGCAGTGTGACATCAGATATAGAAGAAAAGGCAGACTTTTAGATATCTGTCCTTTCCTTTACCTACGTGTGGTATTCATGTTAAGATTCTCTTAAAGATGCCCATTTCTTTACCTTTATCTTGGCACAGATAAGTATGCAGTACGGTTCATTCCCCGTGAGAATGGCATTTACTCAGTTGATGTCAAGTTTAACGGAAGCCACATTCCTGGCAGTCCCTTCAAGATTCGTGTTGGAGAAATAGGCCAAGCTGGTGACCCAGGGATGGTATCCGCTTACGGCCCTGGCTTGGAAGGTGGTGTGACAGGTAACAAGAATCCTGGACTAAAGTCAAAGATGATTGTGAGATTTTGGAAAAAGCTGCATATTTGGCTTTGTTTTGTTTTTGTTTTTCCTCTCCTCATCTGCAGGAAGCCCTGCTGAATTTATAGTCAACACTACAAATGCCGGGCCTGGGGCACTGTCCGTCACCATTGATGGTCCCTCAAAGGTGAAGATGGACTGCCAAGAGTGCTCAGAGGGCTACAAAGTCACCTACACACCAATGGCACCTGGCAGCTACCTCATCTCCATTAAGTTTGGTGGTCCATATCACATTGCTGGCAGCCCTTTCAAAGCTAAAATTACAGGTAAGCACACCATGAGGGAGGAGAGCTGTCTGGTCCGGCTATGAGATTGTGGTTTACTTTGAGATTCTTTTTAATATTAATTCTGGATCAGTATTTTGCAAGTTTTTCTCTCTTTAGTTGTACTGAATTCCCATAATCTCTAGAGGAAGCCCTAAACTATCTGGAGAGACAAAGGTTGGAGAAGCTGTAGAAGGGGTCTTCTTTCTAAAAGAGATCTACAAATACAACAGTAGCAGCACCTCCTTACCTTCTACTAAAGTCTGAAGTTTTCATCTCAGTCATCTTTGGCAATTTACAGGTATATGAACTTCAGCTCCCAGAATTCACATCAGTAGCCATGCTTGCTGGGGAATTCTGGGGTTTGAAGTCTGCAAACCTGGAAATGGCCAAGATTGAAAAACACTGATCTGAGTGACAATGGAGTACAAATGGCATATTGCCTTGATATGATTGGATATAAATCCTAAGATTAACTTTGTCTTTTCCTCCTGGCAGGGGCCCGCCTTGTTCCCAGCCACAGTCTCCATGAGACTTCCTCAGTCTTCATGGATGGAGTAGCCAAACCAGATGGAGCAGCACCCAAGTTTGCCTCAGATTCCAGCAAAGTGGTTGCCAAGGGGCTGGGCCTCAATAAGGGTTTTCTAGGGCAAAAGAACTCTTTCACAGTTGATTGCAGCAAAGCAGGTGGGTGTAAATGAGTCTGTAGAGTGAGGAGGCTGCATAGAAAATCCCATTGCTCCAGTTAGATATACTGATGTCTTGTTAGGCTTAGAAATCTGCATCCAAAATTTTAGTACTCTGTACAGTTAGCTTTTGAGAGCCTAGTTGAGCAGTGACTAGGATGGGAAAACCCAGTGACTATTTGGATTGATCTGTTCAAGGATGCCTGTTGATCTGGAATATCTAAATGCATGGCTGGCAATATCCTCCCTCAGACCTTCAGTCAGAGTAACATTAGATGAAAATCTTTATAACATGCTTGATGTATTCCACCTTGGTAGGATTAAATAGCAAGAATGATTCTTGCTGTCAGATCCAGCCCAAATACAAACATAAGAATACTGGTCATCACTCAAAAATGGGCTTTGGGATTCACAGTTTTGAAGGGAGGGAAAGATTGGAGAAACTTGTGTCCTTTCTCAATTCTTCATTTGAAGGTGCCCCAGATTAACTTGCTGCTTCTTAACAACAAACAATGAAACACCGCTTCTGTCAAGGGACCTTCTATAGAAAACACTAATCAAAACTAAAGCTGTATTTAAACTGAGTATTTTGATATTTTGATGGGAGAAACCACCGTGGGGGCCTACTCAGATAGTAAAACAGTTCTTGTGGCAAGGGTTAACTGCTGAACTATTTAGATGTTGAATCAAATCTGCAGGGTTCAGCTTCTCTCCTCTTGCCTCTCAGATCAAACTCATCTACTAAAATACTTCCTAGTTCTTTCCTGTGTCTTAATTCTGCTGTCTATACTTAATTGGTCCATCTAATCTCTTCTCCTGTCTTCCCAGCTTCACCAGTTAGACAGACATGGTCTAAATATGGCAGCAGAATGAACCAAGGGGGTATATTTATCATTTCAGCATGTAGGCAGGGAAGCAGTTTCTTCATTTCTATTTGCAGGGATTAGACTGCAGGAGAATATGAAAACTTGGTCTCTCACTATCTGCAAGGATATAGACTTCTCCCTATTAAGGCTGATTATTGATTTCCCTACTTTGTGACTGAAAAAGTCAATTAGTAAATTTCATTGGATGACTGGGGAAGCCATCAAACAACAGCACCATACGCATTTAACTGTGAGCAGAGGCATCCACTGTTACTTACATTTTGTAATGCTAAAAAGTGAGGTCAGACATTGACAGTTCAAGTGAGATTTTGTTGCAGCAATTGTTGCAATGGAAGGAGGTAAGATAAGGGCAGGGGAAAAGAATACTCCCAAGTATATGCAGCTGGGAGATTTGAAAGGAGAGTCCTTGGGAGCAGGAACAGGAATTGTTTCACATGGACAAGGGTTTTTCTGGCTGCCATTGGGAGGGAGGGA
>JANHZU010003956.1:123802-149350 GCA_032468055.1 Acrochordus granulatus
AGTCTGCTGTCATCCACAGAAACTCCCTGGGTGATTTTGAGCCAGCCACTCTCTCTCGGCCCAACCCACCTCACAGGGCGATGGAGAGGGAGGCGCACCATGTACACCTTGAGCTTCTGAAAGGAAGACAGGCCACCAGTCTAACCGACTAACCTGCAAATTAAATAAACACATACATCTCTCAGCCTAACGGACCCGCGCAAGGTTGCTCACGTAGGGATCAAATGGTGAGAGGGGACCCACCATTTATGCCGTCCTGATTTTCCACAGCAAAGGTAAAATATAAATGTAGCATAAATAACAACAGCACCAGGTCTGCATCCTTAAACACAGGCTTATCCTGGCAGTGCTACAGTTAAGGGAGAAGCCCCGAGAGGGGTCAAAGCAGGGAAGAGAGGCGAAGCTCGGGCAGCCCTCCTTTCTGCTGCTTTCCCCTCAGGTCGCTGAGGTGATTCTTCTCCGCGCCCCTCCCCCCACCCCTTTCTCAGGTTCCGGCACTGGAAGTGAATCCTGCGAGGGTGAAAACAGTTTGCAGACAAAAGGGAAGGACTCCCTGCAGGAGGGAAAGCAGCCAGCTGAGGTGGAGCTCCATAACCTTCATCCTCTTGTGCTGGAAATCAAATCAACCGCTTAGACGGAGAAGGGGTGGTAAGGTTCCTTTTAAGGCTTCAAAACCTGCTTCTGTTCAACATCATTGGGCCCTCGCCAACTGCTTGTTCGCTGCAAATGTGTATATTGTCCATTAGCTACTATGCGGAGTGGGCCGTAAGCAGAGCAATGTCTGTTTTTCACACTTATTCAAGCGTGAATGAATAAGTACATGCAAAGAATTTGAGTTGAAGAACCCAAGGAATTTTGTATTTGGTTTTTTTCATTCCCCCATCCAGCCCCTCAGCTTTTGAAGACAGCTGTCAAACATACAATCAGTATTCGCATAGCATATTTTCTTGGCCCTTGACATATGAAGCAGCTTACAGATCTCTGAACCATTGTGAGGCAGTAGCAAAAAGTGTGGAGAATTGGGTGGTTCAAAGTGGAAAATTCAAAATGGCATCCTTTTCTGGTACTGGCTGAACAAAAGAGCAGGCAAGCTTGGTGTCAATATAAAACCCAATGATTCCAAAAGTTGAATTCCCTTTGCAACCTGCCATCCTTCTATTAAACATTGCTAAATCTTATTATTTCACTTATATATTATTATAAAGTCTACTGACATAGCTTTGTATTTGCTAATAGCTGCTGTGGTGTTCTGTGCTGCTCCTTGGAAAGTCCATACAGTTTATTTGGTGGAAGAATGACAAGTTAAGCTGTGGGGTTGTGCCTTGATGTCTAAAATAATCTCATGTTTGAAAAATAAATCTGATATAGAATTTGATTTAACATGGGAGACATTTTTGGACTATAATGGCACCCATGGCATATATCACATCTGCATTTTGTATTTCCCTGAGCATTTGAATCATGGATGATTTGTTAAATAAGGATAGATTTCTGATAGATTGGATTGGATTTAAAGGCTGTCCAATTCCAGAAAGGCCTGAGTGTCTTACAGCATTAAAAGGTAATGAAATAGTAAATCAGTAAGAAACACACAGTCCATGTGCATCTCGCAAAAAACCCACTCCTCAATAAATAAAATACTATGGGGATTTAGCACCCATCTTAATCCAAGGTCTAGGGTAAGGCCACAGGTTTTCAATGACTTTGTGAATATCATCAGCATGGGAGCTATGGGGGAATGCTGCTCCAGAGAGCAAGCACCGTGACAGAAAAGACACACTTCCTGAGTCCCAAGAGATGTCATTGTTTATTGACTAGCGAAGACTAATTTTGCACTTTAAATTTCATAGTCTGCTGATTACTGTCATGGATATCTAAACATTAACTTGATTTTAATAGTGATCTATGATTTTAAAATGACAGAAGATGCTTAAATACGTAGAATTAAATTAATGTTATTTTGAGAATTTGTACTTTACTCTTCTGATGCTTATGCATTGCTTGTCTATTTACTTACACGTTGCTTTTCTTTTTCTGCTTCTTTTAAACATTCAGCAAGTATTAAAACAAAAGCGCAGGCAATACTCTGAGGGAGAAGTAGGCCCAGAAGTGCTTTAGATCTGCCCACTGCAAGGTAGGAAGTCCAGCAGCTTTTTCAGTTTCAAAGCTCCATTCCAAGACTCTTCCTGAATAGTTCATAAAAAGGGATTTTTATAGCCATACAAACTATAAATCTTTTGAAGGAAATCTCTACTGAAATATGTTTGTAAACCTAATCCAAATGAATGCAATAAATGGAATGAATGCTCTGTGCATCCAGATTGCATGTCCAGATAATTTCTTACTGGTTTCTGTGCCCTGTGTTACTTAGATTTTACACCTAAGATAGCCAAATACTTTTGAGGCAACCTAGCCCTCAGCTGCCCAACCTTTAGCTTTAAAGTTACATGTTCAAATTTAATTTAATTACAGCCAAAGACCAGCAAAATCAAATATTTACAAATAATAAAACAGTACAAGCAGTCCTCGTTTAGTGACTACAATTGGGACAGCAATTTAAAAAGCAAAATGGTCATTAAGTGAAACTGCAACTGTGCTTCAGTTGTGCTTTGCTTTACAGACATGCAGTGATGGTAAATGCTAGGATTGGTCACCAAATTACTTTTTCATTACCATCATAACTGTGAGCAGTTGTTGTCTGAAGCAGTCACTAAATAAGGACTACCTGTACTGTCCTTGTTTTATTATTTGTAAATGTTTGATTTAGTTGATCTTTGGCTATAATAAAGAGTTTTAAAACTCTATGCAAATTAGAATGTATAAACATTCTCTAGGGCTTGTGATTGCAGGGACTCGTGAATTTGCTGAATGAAATGTTACTAAATCGACCCTGTTGGACTCCCAAAGAAGCAAGTCAAATCCTATTTTGGGGAATGCAGTCAAAAATAAATGGCTGTCAAGGTACCCTCTGGAACAGCTGAGTCTCTGTCTCCTCCCATTTGGGAACTAATTTCTTGTTAAAGATTTACATCTTACATACACGGCTTTAAGGACATGACTGCTGCTTACAGTTTATGGAGAGTGAAATAGGAGAGGCTTAGTTTTAATGTTATGGCTTGTAGGGAAAAAGCAAATGGGAAGATGCTTAGTTTTAGCCAGTAATTGAGAACTGTTATCCAAGCTCTGGTTTCAGTCTTCTGCTTCTAGGAATGCATTTCGGTGCATCTGGATAGTTTTAAAGTTGCTCCTGTTTCTGCCATCCAGTGCCAATTCAAATATAATTGAAATAGAGGCCCAACTCAGCACTACAGAAAGTTGGGCCAGTGATTTTGCTTGGAAAAAATTCATGGTGACAGGTATCAATTTGTCCCCGACAAAAGTACACTTTGTAAACTCTGTAAGGCACAATGTTAATTGTATTAATTAATGAGTTATGGTTGGCTGCCATGAAATCCCAGGGTTGTATACTCAGAATGAAAGTTGGAAATTCTAGAGGAGGCAATAGAGACTACTACTTCAGTAGTAGTAGTTGCTAGAAATCCAGACCAAGAAATCACCAGAAGTTGAGTTCAGGTGAAGGAAGATTTTCTTCTGGATGTCAAATAGATCAGTGAAACTGAGATTCTCTGTCACGACTGTTGAAGGATGTGAGGTTCACCACACCTTTACTTTTGTCCCAGAGACCTTAAAACCTTCTTGTTTGTAAGTTAATAGTTTTTATTTTGAATTATTCAGTTTCCTCAACAAGTACTCAGGCAATTTAGTGGATCCCCTGATATAAATTCCACTCAGAGAGAAAGCACAGTAATACAAAACACATTTGTCTGTGGAAACAAACTAAAAAAAAGCATATAACTGATAGAAGTAGAGCTGTACTTCTTTCTCCTTATAATACAGAGCTGAATTTGATTTTCATATTCTTTTTCTCTAATTTGTTGTATGCATTATAATTATGAACAGATGACAATTGTAGGTAAACCAGATTTACCACTGGTAGTTATATAAATATACATATATATATGTTTGACTGTGTGCAGATCTGTATTTATTTCAGTAAGAATATGTTTCTTGCCACTTCTCCAATTACATTATTCTTAATAAAGAATAAAGATGTCAGATAAAATGAAGATAAATAGGATTTTTGTGAGGATACTTTTTTGTGAGATCAGCAGCATATAAGTTGATACATAAATAAAATACTTTATATTAAGTCCTGGGTCCTCCTCATGGTGCCTTTGACCTCCATCTCTTTTGGAATTAGGTGCCATCTACAAATTAATTTAAAATGCTGTTATACAAGAGCCAGATATCTTTCAAATATTTTTCTCTAGCAGTTTTAGCAATTATAGTTTTTAATTATTTGCCAAGAAATATTGATTTATTATCCCAATTTTTTTGGCTACAATTATTACTGATCCTATATAGACATCATGGCAGTTCTGATTTTCATTGTAAAGATTAATCTCAGTGCTGGGAAAAAATAATGGATGTTGTAATACATGGCAGTGTGAGTACATTGTACATTATGAGTACAAGGAATCAAAAGCTGACACATGTACTATACATGGCAATCAAATAATACCATGTCATTGTTCCAAAAAAAGGAAAATAATAGTGCACTCACAGACAAGTTAACGCAAAAGTCAGATCAAGTTTCATGGAACATTCAGCTAAGTGAATATAAAACAATGCTTGTAAAATCCATTCCTAATCATGATTTGATTGGAGCTTATTTTCAGGCAAGAAGGCATTTGATGCCAATTTTATTGCGCCATTCTATACATGACTGTTTAGAAGAAACTCCACTTGAGGTCAGTGGAACATGTTAACAGGATTACCAAATACTGCAGTTTCTGCTGAATAATGCAAATAACATCAGTTCAGCTTCCAGAAGTTCTTTCTGATAGTGTCAGATGTTTCAAACATCTGCTTAGCCTTGATCTCAAACCTGAAGCAAAAACAATCCTAGTCAACTACTGGTGGAATATCTTCCTTTTCCTCTGAGGCAATATCAGGAGAATAGAAAGATGCAAAATCAACCAGCACAGAGTTAAGGAGGATTTTTTTTTTCTTTTTTGCCACTGGCTTCTTCCACATTTGAGAACTGCTCTGCTCATCTTTTAATCTCCATCCCAGAAAAACAAACAATAGCTACTAAGACTCATAGGGACTTGGTATTTGAAATCCATAGCTTCATTGATTTAATTTTAAAGTATATGTAAGGAAAAGGTGCTTAATTTTTCTTTTGCCAAAGTCCAAATTTTACATCTTTATTCATCATACCCTCAAGGTGCACTTAGCCTTACTGGTGAAAAAAAATGCAAAATTGAAGGCATGTCACATATAAGGGAAGGAAGTTAAATATACTGCAATTGGAAACTGTTCTCGGATTGTAATTTAATTCCGATATGTATCAAACCCCAAACTTGGGTTTTTTTACTTATGGAGTAACTTTATGAGAAATTGGATTTCTAGTACTAATTTAACATATTACACTTTATAAGTTCAGTTGATGATTTATATTGGGTTAACCAGGTATCCTTAACTTAAAACTTAATGAGGACTCTTAGATTTCCCTTTTAGTAAGTAATATAATACATTTTACATTTGCTTAAGTAATTAATGATATATTGGGAAACTGTAATCCCTGTGATATTTTAGATCCCTTTATTTACTCATATCTCATTATTTGTACTTCATTTTTTTATTTTGTTACAAGTCTTTGTATTCTAATCCCTCTTTGTCTGTATTATTTTTTAAAATATTTAATAAAATAAAATATCCCTTACTTCAAGGGTTGTCCAGCCCCAATTCAGTTTAATGGTATTTTAAAACACACATACACAATGAAGAGGAAGGAATGCTTTGAGGTTGCCCATGAGTAGCTCATTCTTGTACAACAGATTGAATGGACAAGTGATCATATGATCAGATTTCATTAAAGTTATATTTTGTTTCTATTTCTATATAAAGTACAGCAATTATTCTACATTTATATTTAGACGTGTCAATCAGAACATACCCATTTGATGGAATTGTGTGCCCCCTTGTGTCATTTTTTAGCAAATATTATTTACAGCAGTTTTATTTTTGGGCAGTACACTAATGGATGCGCTGAAAAGCGTACAAGGGGAAATGCTGATGAGAACCATTCTGCTCAACATTTCGACTATGTTAAACCACTAATGTTTTAAAACTTTTTTGAAAGCTGGGAGATGCAGTTATGCATCTCTCACAATACATACTGTATGTATTGACTCTAATGTGGAACCCAAACCATATTAATGTCACACTGCTGTATCTCTTTAAAATCAGAAGCCTTTCAATTCAGCTTGGCTCCCAATGACCTTTACAAAGGTGCATCTATGCGCCTTCCTTAGCAACAAGATGTGGTTTGCCACTGTCTTTGTCTGAGAGTTTTTTGACTTCCCAGTCTAGTTTACAGATCTTCATAGTCTTCCATCTATAGTATTAAGCAAATCCCAACTCTGGTTACCTTTCTCATAATTATCTTCTGGTTATATTTGATGTGGAATAAGAATACTATTGGGCTTTCTTCTGGATGAACATGTGTAGAATTGTCAAATTCATATTCTTCATTAGCAACGTAATGTTGCTGTGCTGATTGTTATGATCTCATTCTCTCCTGTGTGTGACCAGGCTGACAGTTTTTTAAAAAAGATATATAATGCTGAATAAACTGGCAAGATATTTGATAACCTGGGAACAAAAAACCCTCTTGTCTCTTCATCTTCACCCTCCATATATCTTCCTACAACTGCAGTGGGGTTGGAAACAATTCTATGTATCATTTAAACAGCAGAGGAGAAGAGAAAGCACTGCTGGACTGTGTGTCTACATGTCTTTCTAGGCTTGGTTTTATATCTGTTTCCTTGCAATCACAGCTTGAAGAGAGATTAGAGGCACACAGCAGTACCTCTGAGTGGGTTCAGGAGAGACCATTTCTTCACCAATAAGCAACAGCAGCTTTGACTTCCCCACTTTTCAAGCAAAAGAGCAAAATTTCTATCTCCGAGCAATTGTTTCTAACTGCTTGATATTCTGCTTTCCCTTTTTAAACACTGATAGCATTCCCATAAATTATTTTAGAGGACGCAAGCTGGGTCTATATATGTAGTTGTGAAATGTAAGGAAGGGATGGCAGAACGCTCTAGAATGCCTGTAATGCTTCAGGTAGGAAATGTCTCTGAAAGGCATCATGTGCAGGGCCCTTTCAATCTTGATAGAACCACTAAGCACAACATCTTCCTTTCTCCAGTGGACCTCCTCTTACACTGTAGATTTGTGGAGAGAGCCACATTTGGAGGGATAGGCCAATCTGCAACTCTGAAAGCAGAGGGGTAGGAAAGGTGATTTAAGAGACAGCCCACTTGCAGGTGAGGTGGTGGGAGGGTGTGGGTGTGAAAGGTCTTGCATTGACTCTGATGATAGATCCCGGTTTTGTGGATCCGAAAGCTCATCTTAATAAACCAACAAATGTTCTGGAAACTATGTCTACATTTGATTTACATACTTTATTCCTTCTGGATCCTGGGACTTATTTTAGAGTCATTCTGATCTGGGGAGCTAACTGTCCAGTTTTTTAAAACCAGGCTCTCCCCCTGCCAGGGTACTGAACCATTCTCTGGCTTAGAGATTTGGCTTCATCTGAACACAAGTGTGTGTTAAATATATTTGCCACCTTGAGTTGTTAATAAAAATAATAAAGGTGGGATATAAACAAATAAACATTTGTTGCGGGGGGAGATTAAAGGGTGAAATAGGAGAGAGACAGTTTTCTTTCTTTGCTGCTCATAGTGCTGTTCTCCCCACAACATCTGAAGCTTTTATTTGGTCTAAAGCACATGGATTTAATGCCCATCTGGATATCAGCTGATAATCAGGGTTTTTTAAGTATGAGTTTATTCCAGAATAGCACCACTACTCCAGAAGAACTGATATTAGCTGGTAATTAGGCTTTCTTTGAACCTGTGCAAAAGCCCTTGCACAAAACCAGAGTTTTGACAGATGGATAAATCTGCCAGTCTAGCTATTTGTAGAAACTCATTTTCTCCCCAGCAATTGGTGGATATTTTTCTGCCAGTCAGTGATGTTGAATGGGAGGGGAGGGAAAGGGAAGAAGCAAAGCTGGGGGAATCCAGCAATCCCTTTCTTTGCATGACCTATACAACAGATCACTATTGGGGGCAGAACATTTTACACAAGTACAGTTTTTGGTTGACTCAAGGACTGGTGGCTGGCACTTTAACTTGCTTTGGGGAAGAACCCTTCAGTAGATTGGAGGATATAATAACAGCACCATATCCAGCTTCCTCTACAGGCAATATCTACAACTATTTCATTCAGTTGCCTCATACAAGACACAACTCGAGAATTCTAACCCCAGAACAAAACTCTATCAAATACCATCAGCTTTCATGCTGAATGCTATGGTTAACAATACATACATGTCATGATGAGAAGCTGTGTAACAGACTTGGTTGCTAGGGCAGTATAAATGTAGGTTATGTCCTTGCTTCAGACTGATAAACAATATTCCTAGTGGTGTGACCACAAGGAAGGGATTTTCCCCAGAATCTCAGTTTTGAGATGAAACACATGGACTACCTATTACCATGCAAGGTCTGAGAAAGTCCTGCATAAAACTGCAGAAGACTTGTGGGCGAGCAAATAGGAAGGAATTGGCAGGTGACTCACAGCACACAAGTTTTTCTGTCTTAAACTTTTAGAGCTTAGTGTAAAGCGTATGTTAACATTTTCTAAATTTGAAAACCATTATTTTGCCATGTTAGTTATTCTTGAAGAGTGAACTTTGATGTTTTCCCCCAGACCCAATTAATTCATTAAGTAGCATTTCTCAAGTTTAAATTTCAGAATCAGTGTGTAGAAATATTGATCATTTATTTGGAGGAAGCGATAGGGATGCAGGAGGCTGCCTGCAATCCCATCTCCTCCACCTGTTGTCATTTCATATAAGAGTTCTGCAAGACACATTGCCAATGCTGTTACTAACACATTTTATGATTTTCCGATGTATTTGTTTTTATTTTGAGGGTGTAAGACCTGCTTTTGTAGCAACCAGGTTATTTCACTGGCATTCCAGGTAACTGAAGCTTGGCACACGGAAGCAAGGTCTACTGTGTTAGAGGCAGGATGAGCTAGTCATTGTATCTAGTTGAAAGAAAAGTCTGGTAGGGTAAAACAGAGGTAATTTTTCATCCAGCTTCCTGACTGGCAGATAGGAAGCTATCTAGGGCATCTTTGTCACGATGATTTACATCCAGATAACTAAGTATCGGATTGCAACTCTTTGCTTTGTTTCAACATGGATTTCTGCCCATGCCTTTGTTCTGCAATTCTCATTAGCCTCAGACAGCATGACGAGGAAGTATAGATTATGGGAATCTCAATCCATAATATATAGGTGAATCCACATTGGGAAAGGTTGACTTGTAACAAGATGGAATGCCATCTTACTCACCTCTCTGATTTTCGGTAACAACTAATGAAAGTATTAAGATGGCAACCTAGGTAACAAGAAGGGGCCTTTGAATCTATAACATTACTTTTATCTTTGCCAGCAGTTGTTCACTTTATTCCTTTTTCCATTAATGTAGGTAATGTTTTTTTCCTTGCTCTATTATTAGATACCCAGAAGTTTACTAGTCTGGCCCAGATTTTTGGGCTGATGGTTACAATTGGAAGATGCAGAGCAAAGGGAAAAAGAAATCCAATCAAGCTGTTCTTGCTGCTAATGCCTGCATGCATGAGTTATCACAGATAAATTAGCCAATGCTTACTGATGTAAAGAGAACTAGGGATTATTAGAAACTGCTTTATAAAATGGTGAATTAAATACAACACTGGCATGCATGGTGCAGAGTTTTTGTTGCTCTTCTAACAAGAGACATTCTTCAGTTGTAACTTCCTAGTAGCTACAAAACGCAAAATCTGCACTAAGGAATTTAATTAATCACTATTCCTCAGTTTCATCTTAGTGCTATAGTGGTTTTTAAATTATGTGTCTGGGAAGTCTGGAATTTCTCTTGGTGGAAAATTGATGAATAACATGTAGAGCTATCATGCCTTATTAATAAGTGTTGAAAGACTTCCTGAGTTAGAAAAGCTGAAAATTGTTGGGCTAACAGACCAAACTGGCTATCTGGGAATGTCATCCAGAAATGTTCAGAGCATCCTGATGTTACTTTTCTACAAGTTGATTTAAATATAAAATGATAATATTTGTTCATCTTTTCTTATATTCTTAATGGATAAACTATTATTAAGAAAATGATCAGTATTTTCTTTTTCTATAAATTCGGGAATCAGGGGATATAGAATATTCATATTACATTAACATATCAAATCCAAAACAGACTTTTGCAACAAACATACACATCTCATTAGAATTATGTAAGATTTAGATTTGGAAAATATAAAAATATATTAATTTAAGCCAAATATGACCAGATTTGCTTGCATATTACTTCTTCTAGCAATTACTATATATCTGTAAAGACAAAATTATCTGCCAATGTTGAATACAACTATTCTAAAAAGCCACTTTTTTGTTTTATTTTAATCAAATTTGAAAAATGTTGCCATCTAAACTCTCTGCATCAACGTATCCTTCAGAATCAAGAATATTAGTTAATCAAGGGCAAACTTTAATCTGTGATTTAATTTAGCCAATTATATTGATTAAATTACATTGATTAAAGAGATGCTGCCAGAGGTATAAGGCTAAGCCACTCTTGTTTTATATGCATATTTTTAAATCAGAAAGAAGAAATTTAAACAATGTTTAACCTGGTTCATTCTTTGCAGCAATAACTAGGGATCAAACTGGAATTTAAAACAAGCATGCAAGTTTGTCTACTATTAGGTTCATCTTCTCCTTGATGTACTTATTTCCCTGCGGCTTACTATTACTGCAAAGGGCATCAAACTCTTATGTTTTCAAAGGTCTAGCACAAGAGATCTCAAGATAGAATCAGCTATGGTAGAAATATATGGGTTTTCAGACCCAGCAAGAAGACTCACAACATAATTCTCCCTTCTCAGAGAGCTACAGATGCATCTTCTGCATTCTTATACAAAGACATCTCCCTCCTCCTAGATGCAAAGGACCCATAGAAAACTCTACAGAAATAGGAAGGCACCATTTCTCCTAACAAGCACAGCTAATAAGAGGCAAGACAGAACCAGGTTAGTTTCCTGAAATTTGAACAGATTCCAACTTTCCTAAAATTATCTATTTTAACTGGGAGCAGCTTTCTGTGGTCTCAGAGATACTTTCCTACCACATTCAGTTCCTAATTCTTTTTTAACTGGAGAAGCCAGGGCTTGAACCTGCAACCAAAGATTTTCTACCCTGACTTACTCTTCTGCTCTGTAACGTACAATCCCAAAATTCCAAGAGGAATTGGCAAGAGAAAAATTGATTTCATTTTGGAGAACTTTCCTAACTCTCACCCAAGGGTCTATGAAACATGCATGAGATAAACCTTCCCAACCATGTCTTCCCCATCACTAGTCCAAGCAAGTTCCAATTTCATCATTTATTTATCATTTTATAATTCTGTTTATATATATACATATATATATATATATGTATAAAAAGCCATCAAGAGAGAAAGTTAGATCGCAACAAGCCTGACAAAAGAGAATACATAGGGCAGGGGGATGGGTACGTGGAAATGGCATCACATTTCAGGAGAAGGAGAACTGTTTAAAATACCTTTTTCATTTTTTTCTCTTTTTAAATCCAAGCCACCTTAATAGACCCACTAAAAGACTTCGAAAACACCAGTCCTAAGACATCTAAAACAAACTCAAGCACAAGGGTTTAAAATATTTACAGAAAGGGAAAAGGCAGGATTGATGTTGTGTAGGGCTGCTCAAAACACCAGAGTACTTTTATTATTTTTTATTATTATTTTAAAAAACTTTGTATGCAAAAAAAGCAAGGATTCATTTCATCCCTGACAAGCAAGAGAAAAAATAGTCATCATTACAATAGACAGAGTGGAAATGGGGTAGGGGTTGATTTAGTGATCAAGAAGCCACTTTTGAAAGACAAGAGTGTGTTGCAAGGCAGCTGCGTGAGATGCATTCAAGAAGCAGGGAGGGTCTTGGGATTTTTTTCTGCTGTTTGAGGGGAGGGATAGGAATCAAGGCAGGGGGAGGAGGAAGAGGAGGTTGTCAAATGGTAGGATTTGGCCCAGTGGAAAGAACTGGATTTTGGTCGTCCCATGAAAGAGGGGATATGAATTAATATGACAGAAAGAACAAAGGGATCATTTGATGTGGGCTCTTCAGCACCAGGAGACCAGGCTTGGCAGCAGTTCTCAAACTGTGTTCTAGGATACCTTGAGGATCCCTTGGCAATTGATTACAGATTCTTGTATAGGTCATGATAAAACAAGTACTATTTTAATGGCAGGGCAATGCCCAGGTATAGAGTTGTTTAATGTTGTTTAATGTGAAGTAACAAGGATGATCAAATAAGGCCAACTGGTCAATGTCCCCCATGGATGCAGAATAGGTCACGACTTCCATGGCAGAGAAATGGGAACATCTTGGTAGAAAATGTTTGAGAGCCATTATTTTGAGAGAACTGCTGCCTTGGCAAGGCCTGATTTAGAAAATGAGCAATAAAGGGAAGAAACAGTGACAGATCAACAGGCATTCAGAAGATTTGGCTGGAGCACCCCTTCCCTTCTAAAAGAAGCATCAAGAGACCATATTTAGCTGAATCCATGAGAAGGTGGTAAATGGCAACACTGAAAGGTTCACACCCTTGCTGGCTTCCCACCCATTGATATTCCTTCATTTTGCACAGCCATGACTTCTGGCTCCTAGTTTTTTCTAACCACCTTTCACTCAAAGGCAGAGAAAGGATTCCCTGTTTCTTGGCTCTTAGCCCTTTCAGGTCACCTTCTGCTTTGTCTCCTGTCCTGATTTGGGTTGGGATTAGACACTGCAGCACCATCTAACATCCCCTTGGATATGACAAAGAATGAACATTTGACAATCTTGTGAAGGGGGTCACCTGCTCTTTTGGCAATTTTGAACCCTGATTCCCTCCCCTCTTATGAAGCCCTGGGCTTCACCAATAAGCTCATCCCTTGGATCATGTCATATGCCCCTCCCTTTCTCCCTCCCCTCCCCTTCCCACCACACAAAACATGGACATAGTTTGGCTGAAGGATAACTGATTTCGGGGGAAGGTGTGGAAATGAGATACTTTTTAGGTGGATTATTTGAGGAACCCCCTGATTTTCTAACCCTCCCTGATTAGTTTTTTGGGGTGGGGTTAGCCAGTAAACAAAGGGCGGATTCCCCCAACTACTATTTCCATTTGAAGAACATCAATTCTTTGATTCTTTGCCTGGGTGAGGTGATTAACCCTGTGCTCACCTCCCCTGCCCCCAGCAATCCATAGGGAAATCCTCTTCTCCAGGACTAGGGGCGGGGGGTATCCTTTGGGAAAATGCCTCCACTTATTCCAGGGCAGTGACCACATTAGTAGGACTGGTAGCCCCAGAGCTGTCATTTCCACCTCCATCTTTGCCTTTTTGGCCGCTGTACTGGCCAATGAAGGAGCCATCCTCATTGAACTGGACATCCACACTGCCCCCATAATCTGCCAAACTATCATCACTTCCCAGAGCCTTGATGTCACCATTCAGGGAAGGCTGGCTGATGGTGAAGGGCTTCTCCTCATTGTCACTGTAGGGGAGAAAAGGACAACAATGAGAGAGAGTAATAGAGCTAGAAGGTCATATCTTTATTTATACCAGTAGAAATTCAAAGCCAGATATGCAATCTGAACACCTGCAATTGTTTTGGAATAAACGTTCCAAACTATAACAAGGATCCAAGTTGCCTGGAACTTGTAGCCCAAAACACCTTACAGGCAGCAGGTTGGTAACCCTGATAAAAGCTGCAGCATACTAAGTGAATACATAATAAAATACAGTAGTATAGAGGGAAGTGTAGTAGTAGTATAAATGTGCACATATAAGCAAAAAGTGCACAGTTATAAGTGAACATGCATACAAACTCATGCCAGAGGGCCAGTCCACATTCCATAAGGGGGCTTTACACAAAACAACTGAAAGGGAAACTCCAGCTGTCTTTATGGAAGACTTGAAGTTTGCATCTCACACCAAAATGATTTTGTGATAAAATAAAATGTCCCATCTTTAGGCAGCAGGTTATTAAGTGTCTGGAAGGCAAATTGATCTGGCTAATGGGGCTTAAATCACTCAGAAGCCATCCCTGTCTATGCCTTTCATATTGCTTTCAAACCTAATGTGCAAGAAAACTTTTCCACATCTTGTCTTAGCTGGTGAAACCATCAGGCCACCTGAATCATTCCCTTTAGGAACCAGAAAATAAGACCCTGGTTGCTTCTCCACTAAAATACATCCTAAGAGTCTTTCAATGGGCAGTATGCTATAAATCTCCTTTGGAATGTGTGAAATGGTCTTCAAGATAGGAAAACATAGGTTCTGTCAGATCAAGGAACAAGCCAAGCTTTGTATAACAGGCCACACTCCTAAAGTTGGGAAAGCCACGGCCCATTTTAGGAAAGGAATTCAAGAATTTTAAAGATACTTAAGACTCAAGCCACTTAAGCACACAAAACACCCAGGTGAAAAATTCTAAATATTTAGCTTCATTCTCTCTAAGAATCCAAAATATATCAGAAGGCTTTATGCATCCCTTTGCATTCCAGCTTTTAGAAGGATGGGATGCCAAACCATAAGTGCTATATACTACACAAGAGTTGTCATTTATCTTTGCTTTGGGGCCACAATACTGACTACTGAAGGAACCTTCCTCATTGAACTGGATAGCCAGGTTGTCCCAGTCTGCCAAACTGTCATTTCCTCCTCAAGACTTTAATGTCACCCCCCAAGGGAGGACTGGCTTCTTGTGAAGGATGCCAGAAATAACATGTGTGTCTATACAAGTATGTCCTCTGGAGACAAAGTGAAAGTCATGCAAAACAGCAATGAGGGGCACAACTCAAAACTTCTTCATACTGATATGAAAGGGATATCCTTAGTGAGATCTGGTCCCATCTTTTCTTATTGCATTAAAATCTATTAGTTGTATCTGGCTGTAGTCAGACTGTGATCAGGGAGCATTAAATGCCAAATTGTAATGAATCCATTGAAAAATTTAATGTAATTAAAATGGAACAAAATGCAAACATTTATCATCCAATGTCTCCCTATATCTCACACAGATATTCCCAATATTTTCCTTTATTCAGGTCCTTCACCTCTCTTGGAGGAGGGACAATCATAGTGTGACTTCCCCAGAAGATAATGTCTCCAAGACATTAGAGAAGATTGTGGCCATCTTATAGGATATTTGTATTCACATCTACATTTTGTGACATTTTGAACAACAATGCCAAATAAACTCTGAGGAAATTTCAGACAGGCCACCTGAAGTGCCCTCAATGCTATTTGATTAAATCTAGAAAAGCAAATGCTTAAAAATATTTTTTTACCAATCGATAAATAATAGCTTCCTCCAAATGCGCTCTCTGAATGTGTTGGAGTTCAATTCCCAAAATTAATAGCCATGGCTTCAGATTATGGGAGAAGAACCTTCACACATCTTGAAAGCAGAAAAAGACTGCACAATTCCATCACTGATTATACTACAGTAAACTTCTGTTTTTTATGGATCTCAATCTGTGAACTTTGGATATAATGGGAAAAATTTGACAACACTCCACTGGACAACATTCAGTCTCTTGCAAATCACTCTGGGGAATGTTTATAGACTGTTACATCTGTTATATTTATTTTACATACATTTTATGCACGCATACAATCTCATTCCCATATTAATAGGCATGAAGCTCAATGTCTCCCCCCACATTTGTCTGTAAAGTTGAGAGTTATTTAAAGTTAAGCATTGTGATTGATTTTGTTGGTCATCTGAAGTCTGGAATTTTTAGATTGCAGTATATGCACATAAAGATAAATAATAACAGAAAATAAAATACAGTATAATTAAGAGGAAGACTATAACTTTTGTGGGTTAATGGGCACATTTGGAATTCATTTTATGGACTCTTTAAAATGGCTGTCAGGAGCTGACCATTTCAGAAAATGGCAGGGATGGAGGACAGTAAGCTGTAATAAAGCATAAATCTAATAGGATGTGTCTGTTGTTACTTCTTCCCTCTCCAACCCTGGTTGCAATGCTTTCTGATAATTTGCTTCTTTTAGTCCTTTTTCTGAGCAAACAGACATATTCACAAATAATGTTATGGGATCCTGTGGCAAAAGTGGGTGGTAATTTTTGGTCAGAAGTGGCACTAATAAAAGTAAAATAATGATTACAGTACAATAAAGCAACTTAGATATGAGCTGAAAAATGGGAGACCATGAGTTTGTTCACTCTTAGACACAAAAACTCACTGGGTGACTTGGGATCAGTCTCTCTCTCACTACCCAACCCACCTCACAGGGTTGTTGTTGGGAAAAATAGGAGAGAGCATTACACTCACCACTTTAAGTTGTAAAAAAATAAAAGTGAAATATAAATTGAATAAATACATTATTTTGTGGATAAACCATAACCTTAACATCTTACAGTTCTCCTTCCTAACACTTTTTTTCCAGATACTTATACGTATGCATAGAGAGGGGTCTATAGTCCTAACTCTTCTTTTCTTAAAAATTATGAATAATTAAAATTTTAACCAATATTGCTCTATCAAAGAGGGAATAGCATGTGAACGCTTCTTTTTAAAAGAGCTATACATGTATCAACAAAACTCCTCAGTCTTTAATTACCGAATAATTTTCACAAAGACTACCATTCTTTTCTATTTTATGCATATAGAGAAGAATTGGAGCATTTCCTTTCTCTAACTTTCCACTCTGTTGAACCACTCACTCCTTTTCCCTCTCCTTGAATATGCTTGCTTGGGTCTAATCACGGTGCAAACATATCCTAGCAACATCTTTCCTTGTTTGCATCTCTATGATATTGCCTTCATCCTGTCCACAGACTTGAGTATAAGCTGGTAGCAGACCAAAAGAAAAAAGAAAATGCAGAAAAGGAATTGACACTGGGGATAGCAAACATTATGCCAGTATAATTTTCTGACAATTTAAGGACAGGTGGATAGCATTTAAGGTTGGCAGAGGGGAGGGGAAAAGATCTTTAGTTTTCTGTCTCTTTTAAAGAAGTAGCTTGTTAACTCTTTATTTGCATTCTACCAATGTTTACTATTTCATCACAGATCTATCTGGGGTCCAGAAACTTTCTTGGAAACAAAAACAATGCTAGAGACTGTCCCTTGGTCTACAGCATGCCAATGTGTCTCTTTTTCTAATTAAACAAGTACTTTTAAGTAAGAAGTCCACTCAACCATGGATCTAATAAGAACCAAGGGAAATGTATAATGCATTGAACCTCCATAGGTATGGAGGAGGAGACTTTAAGAGTTAAGTTATATATCTAACTGCTTCAGGTGAATATTCAAAAGGGCAGCATAAAAATATAATAAATAAATAAGCAAATAAGCCAAAATCTGGTACAGTATCTTAAGCCACACTTTGCCCTGCTCATGTATTAAGCAGATATGGAGACCTCTTTTTCATTCTAAACAAAACTGAATGAGAGGTGAGTTGTGAAAGCCTCACCTGGCTGGGGTGTTTTAAACAGAAGAGGCCAATCAGGGAGGAGAGAAACAAAAGTAGCAGTGAGGAAAGATAGATAAGCTCTCAGATGTGCTCACCCTATGGCTTGCTCCACTTCTGTTATATGGGCAAATATAAACCTATTTTTAGTTTATTAAGGTCCTACCTTTTCTTCAGGAACTCACATATAAGTAATTCTGTAGCTCTGAAATAACAACTGTCCCCAAATTACTCACTGGTTGAATAAGGATGTGAGCCTGACTTTCCCAACCCTCTAGCCACCCTATTATATTGACTGATGTGCTTAAGATACACATATACTGTATGCCTAGCTTGGCTTTTCATCATTAGAAAATCATCATAACATTTCCTAGTGCTACTTTGCACGTGCAGATCTGCAAATACAGCACTGTATATCTAAGGTGATAGGTGTGTAGCTATGGAATGAAACATAAAAAAGAATTAGAAGCTGAAACTTGGGTAGCCCCATGTGAGGAAGGTTTGTACTTCAAAGTATACTAGAGAACATCTATGTTTACAATGGTTTTATCAAAAGAGATAAGAAATACCAGACATGTTGGAGAGTTTAGATTTACCCCAGTTGAACATAAAAATGTCACATTTGCCTCACTGGGTGAGAAGGCTCCAATATACAAAAGGAAACCATGTGGAATTAGGAATCTGAATTCCAAGTTTCGCTGAGCAATGAGCATGCATGGTTGTGCATAAACTTAAATGGAAACCCTGTAAACCCATGCTTGGAGGAGAGCTGAAACAGAACAAAAAAGTATCCATCCAAATATGTTTGATGCGCATTTTAAATCAGCAAGCAGATGTGGAAATTACTAGAGCCAAAGCAGCACAAAGAAAGATCAATCTTGCCAGTTCTAAACCAACCAGAGGTTGTACAGACTGACCCAGTACCAGAGAGAAGACTGTGTGAACCAGACAGAGGGGAGCAGACATATTGCACAGCACTTTGGGAAATAATCTGCTCAGAGAGTTTCAAAAGAGGGGCAGCAGCCAGGATCCCTTCTTCTGAGATCCACCTGGGGTGGGGCAGCTGGCTAGACACAAATTTGGTACCCAAGGAAGGTAAATTAGAGGGAAAATAGCAAGATATGGCAAGCAGGCAGGCAGGGAAAGGGAATGGAAGGTTGTTACCTAAATCTAATCATTGATGAACTTCATGAAAGGAAGACAACGAGAAGAGAAGGAGGACAAATCATGCACAGTTAGCACTGATCACTTTTATCCCAATAGCATTATTACGCCTATGCACACAGACATTCACACATCCTTTTTTCCATTACACTGGGTGATTTCAAGTTGAGCAAGACCACTGGGAATTTAGCGATTGGTTTCAAGTTCCAAGGGGGAAAGAGCCATATGTGGGTTTTAAAACGGATACAGTAGTAAATTGGTAGGATATAAACTTAGTCTCTCCCCAGATGCAGTATCCACTTGTTGCAAATGCAACAAATTGTGAATTCTCCCCCCCATTCCCACCAATCCTGAGTTTGGATCTTAACAACAGTTAGAAACTGTATGCAAGCTGATAATGGAAATTAAAAAACAAAGTACTCTGCTGTAGATCTAAGATGCCCAATAAACAACAATGTGTTTCCTTATTGCTGCAAGTTTTAGTAAGATGATTCAAAGAGTGGGACAGTTCTCTCCTGAATTTCCATTCTTAACAAAAACTGCTTTCCAGAGAACTGAAATCAGAATTCTGGTTTAAGACAGACAGGTAAAAGTCATATTATCAAAGATAGCTCTGTTGTCCTTACAGACACACATATCCACATATATAAACACAAAATAAACAAGCATAGGATTTATGCTTTTATTTAACATACCTTGTTAAACAAGGCAACCCTGAAATATAACATCTCAGTATTTCTTTTAATAATCTGATAATCTTTTATGTTCCCTCTCAGGGGAAAGGAGATGATTCTTTGATAAGGATGTCAGGGATCAAATACATTTATTTCAAGGACAACAAGCTAAATTTCTGTCAACCTGCAACTAAGATGAAGACTCTTGGCACATGACATTTTAGGGAAGAATGAAATTTTAAAAGCCATTTTCACATGTAGCCCCGAACAAATATTCTTTTTAATGTGAAATAGCTTTCCTGCCACTGTTGTTCACTAGAGAAAAACAAAAACAGAAGGTAATTATTTTAAAATCAGTCTTAGCTGTTTTTAGGATATTTTTCTCCCATTAATTAAGGCAACGGAAATAAAATTTCTCTGAAGTTCCCTTTACAGAAATGGTTTTTCTTTCTCTCTGGTAATGATAAGATCAGTGAATTTCAGAAGCATGCCAATGGTTCTTTCCTCCTTGAAACCAATTGCTGGAATGGTTGGGTTGGTCTGACTGGGGGTGGGTGGGAACCCCTCACTGAGTGAGAGTCGGGGGAAGGAGGAGTGACTGTGTCCCCCAAGGTTGACTAGTAACTATCTTGGGGGGATGTTTGGATGTGTGGGGGGCAGAATGGAGGGGGGGAGAATTCCATTGGTACTGAGAGTGGAAGCTAAGGTTGACTCCCTTTTGCCAGTCTTGCCTCCTGAATATGTGTGGCAGAAGCTGTGTTGTTAGGGGTTGGCAGAGTTATCCACCCCTAGAGCTGGAAGGCTGGAGAAGGGGAAGGAGAATCACCTTGGGGGAGTTAGGGAAATTGGGACTATTTTGGTGGTGATGGACAGAGGTTGTTATGGGAGCCAGAGGGCAGGCCGTTCCAGTGGAAGGTGCCCCTGATGTTTATTATCGGTAGCATGTTCCGGCCCTCTGAGCTCACTCCCAGTGCCTGGACAGCAGCCCTTCGGAAGCCCTGAGGTCTGGCTGCTGCTGATGAATGCAAGATGTTTAAATAATAAGGTTCCTCTTATTCGTGATCTGCTTAGGAGGAGCAAGCAGACCTGGCATGCATCATTGAGACCTGGCTGACACCAGAAGGGGGTGTGTGCCCCTATTGGAGATGTGTCCAGCTGGATTTAAGGTTTGGCACCAGCCAAGACCTCAGGACAGGGAGGGGGGTGTAGCAATTGTTATTCAGGAGTCTTTGATAACTTCCAGGGGCCTTGCTTCAGATATTCCTGGTTGAGAGACCCTGTTCCTGAGACTGGGCTCATGGCATCAGATGGGATTGTTGCTGCTATGCCAGTCTCCTTGCTGTGTAGCAACATCCCTGCCTGAGCTGCTTGAAGTGCCACTGGCAGTGGCATTTCCCAGGCTGATGGTCCTGGAGGACTTCAACTTGCCATCCTTGGGTTTGGCCTCAGAGGCAACTCAGGTGTTCATGACCACTATGGCAGCCATGGGCCTGTCCCAATTCATCCAAGGCCCAACTTGGCAGTGGTCATATGCCTGATATGATCTTTGTGTTGGAGTGATAGCAGTGTGATCTAGTGGGGGACACATCCACTAGATGTATCTATATCCCTTTTGTAATGGTCAGATCATGCCCTGGTAGTGTGAGATACTCTATGCTGCCCCCCTCCATAGGGAGGTGGGACCGATTTGAATGGTCCGCCCTGGTGACTGATGGACCTGGATGGGTTCCAAAGAGGACCTGACTATAGCCTGGAATCAAAGGGCAGCCACGGCTTTAGACAGGATTGTGCCTATGTGGCCTCTCTTGACCCTTTATGCTCGCCATCCCCATGGCTCACCAAGGAGCTGCGGATTTTGAAAAGGGCCAAGAGATGCTTGGAGCACCACTGGAGAAAAATGAGAAGCGAATCCAACCAAACACAGGTCAGAGCCACTATTAAGGCCTATTTGTGACAGTAAGAGCAGCGAAGGAATGCTACTTCTCTGCTCTTATTCCCTTCTAAAGACTTGGCTGTGTGGGCTAGTTTGGCAGCTGGGTAGCTGCACATCACTAGTGAGGTGATTATGTGATTAATGGCTCCACTTCCATTTTTTCCTGCCATCTTGCTCTTTTAATTTTTTACTTTTTATTCTATATCTATTTATTATGTTGTGGAAACATTTTTATATTTTATATGTTTTATTGTAAGCTGCCCAGAGTTGCTGTGCAAGTTGGATGGCAAATTAAATAAATAAACATATGTATGTATGTATGTTATCCTGTACCCTTACCTTCCCCCAGCGACATGCAGTACAAAATCCAGGGTTTCCCCTTTCCATTCTTACCTCTCCAGAGACCTGGGTTAGTCAAGTAAAAGGCAGGAGAGATGAGAGAAAAAAAGACAAAGAGAAAACTTGCATCACATTTCAATAAGTCAAGGTCAAAGGAGGGAAATGGAAAGCATCAAAAGATCCTGGCACCGTTCAGATGGCTAAGTTCATATACATACACATATACTTTGGGATCACTATGAACTTCATTTCCTTTGGTTCATCCTTTAATTAATTAATTAATTAATC
The DNA here is from genome assembly GCA_032468055.1 of Acrochordus granulatus. Lineage (NCBI taxonomy): Eukaryota > Metazoa > Chordata > Lepidosauria > Squamata > Acrochordidae > Acrochordus > Acrochordus granulatus. The sequence goes on from JANHZU010003956.1 coordinate 145,906, forward strand.
CTTGTCCTTTTTGTTATCTACAGTAGCCATGAGCACAATTTAATAGCCCCCAGTCTTCTATTGATGCACTGTGAATAACAATACTTAGATTCTGTTACTGCTCTGATACACTAAGCCACCAAAATCTGTTGTCAGAGTCTCATAAGTGTATTAAATCATTCTGTCTCCTCCTGTCTCCTTCCAACATTAACCATTTATTGGCAAGTTAATGTTTTCTCATTAGAATCTGTGGAAAATGCCTCATTCTCACTCTATCATTTTTGCATTCTTGTCTTGCTGTCATCCTGCTTCCTCACTCCCTAAATTTATGACTGATAATCACAACGACTTAAATAATCAGGGCTTCATGTACCCAAACCTTCAAAATTTGCATCAAGATAATCCAAACAGATCATGACAACAATATATATTATAAAATATATGTGTCATTTTTTTGTGTAATTTACTGTTTGCTAGTCATAAAAAGGAACAATGACCTAAGCTAGGCCTTGAAGCAATACACCTCTCTCCCATAAAAACTTGTTCCTGTGACTTGAGAAAGAAAGATCATAAAGGAGGGAGGGAGGGAGGAAAGAAGGATCTGTAGCCATGTTTTTTCTGAAATTAAATACATTTTTCAGATTTGTCACTAAAACAGAAGTGTGGTGGGAGATGGTGTGGTAGGAGATGAAATCTGTTAGCTAGGGACTGGGCACCATTTGAAGGAGGTGTTTTCTAGTCCTTCATACTGAGTCTAAATGGAGGCACCTCTAAATTTTGAGATGGGGCAATAACCAATATGAACTTGTACCCTTTCATGTTTAAGACATTGGGCTAATTCCCAGAATTCAAACCACATATTTACTATCTGGCTGCAAAACACACAGTTCTCCTAGAATTAGGGTCCAGATCTAGGGACACAGGGATATTTTTAATCTATTTTAAGCAAGAGTACCTTGCTTATATATACTTGCAGATAAGCCCATCTGCAGATAAGCTGATCCTTGAATTTTAACCACAGCACCACTGAAAAATGTACCACCCATGGATAAGCTAATGCTCAAAATTTTTGTAAGTTTTAATTTTCACAATTGGCTTATATATCTCAAGTATGTACAGTAATCTCTGTTTAAAAGTGATTTTGGATGTATTTTGGAATTTAAAAGCTTATCCACAAATATATACAGTACATTTTGCCTGTATACTAATACCTATTGCCTGGATAAAATGTAATCTTGCGGTAGAGTGTGTGTGCATGGGAGAAGAGGTCATGTTGTCTTGCAGAAAAGAAATCTATGCTACCTTTCCTCCTCCACCAGCCTACCCTATTCATTCATGAGTATTCGAAGAGGCATTTCCCCTTTTCTTTTTTGTACCTGTATTCTCCAAAAGTCTCATCCTTCATGGGCCTGGCCTCAGAATCCACCTGGGTATCTTCTTTGTCTTTCACTAGGGTAGAAGAAAGAATATGTTACACAAGGCAAAAGGGTTAGTGGGCAGGGCCACCCAAAGCAGGACCTTTGGAAGAGGGACGGGCAAGGGATCTCCCAAGAAGCAGTGGGGGGAGGGAAACTTTAAAAATATGAAAAAGAGAAGGGGGAATCTATCAGTGGGGCTAGATTTCTCTTTAGCTGCTTGGAAAACCAGCAAGATGCAAGTTCAAGATGCAGAGAGTTAAGGAGAAATCCTAATTGGAGGTGCCTGTGGAGAATTAAAGGGCCGGTTTGAAGAAGCACATGTCCACCCATGTTGTGCCACAACCCTCCCCAACCCAGGGCCCTCCGAATGCATCAGAACTACAACTCCCAACACTCACAGATTCATATTCAATATTCAATAACAGCACTGGCTAGAAAACTATAGTAATTTATAGCCTGCACCTCTGAAGGGTGCAGTATTGGGGATGACTGAAGTACACTAGTCCATTGTCATTACTGAACAGTTTTTGAGATGCTTTCGAGGCATTATAGAAAGAAGCAATATTACTGTAAGAACAATGGCTCTATTGTACTACTGCTACTATTATTACCCTCATTCTCTTGATTTATAATTTGTCTTTCTGCTCAAAGGCACCTTTTTATTTTTGAATTTTAAAGAACAAAAACATTTAATTTTCTCAGCTTCTTTGGCAAGGGGTGATAGGAGTTGAAGTTTTAGGAGCATGCTGGAAATTTGGTAAAGAGTTACCAGCTAAGTTTCCCAGCCTTTTAAGGAAGTAGTAATCACTGAACCAAATTAAGCAGATAGCACAAATATCTCTACAATGTCTACAATATTTCCCACCATGTACAGTAGCTCAGTTTCCTGAGTCCGATGTGCTATCTTGTTTTCTAGACTAACAACTGACCATCCCCTGCCACCCTGATCATGTTGGGTGACCATATTATGAATAGTGTAGTCCAATATATCTAGAAGACCTCAGCTCAGGAAGTCTGGCTTAAATTTATCAAGCCTGGAGCAGCAGCTCAAGTGCTAATTGTGAGCTTGGGACACCAGGGTCAGATTTTCAGCTCAGTTGTAAACTGCCCCATTTTTGGAGCTCAGCTTCTTTTCTGTAAAATGGGAACAATAACAACCTACCTCACAGGACTGTTGTGAGGACGAACGGCACCGGGCACACTAAGTGTGCTATATAACTGATAACTGATAATAGCCTGGGGGGAGGCCCATGGGGGGCTGCTGCGAGGTGCTAGGGTGGGGCTGGGGGCACCTCACCCGAGTACTTGCCGCCCTTGCTGCGCTTGATGAAGCAGAGGAGCACCAGGACCAGGATGAGGAGCACAATGGCGCTGATAAAACCGATGAACCAACCTTCTGCAGCAAAGTTTTTTTGCCTCTCTTGAACTGTGGAAAATAATTTGTACTCAGCATTAACATCCTCTTACCAAACTCTGCCTGTTCACTAGCAAGCAGTGTTTAAAGCAAGGGGCAGAAAGATGCCCAACCTGGTAGCTGATCCACACCATATGCATATCTAGAACAAGTTACAGAAATGGAGAACACAATGCAGTTACTCTTCTTGAAAAAATCATACTGACTGGTGGAGAAAATTGGGGACCAATTCAGAGCACTCTTTTCATGTTTCTTGATCCCAAAAGGACTTTGAAAAGCTGCTCCACCAAACATCCTTCCACTTTCTATGTTCTGATTGAGAGATAAAATCCACCTTCCTTCTGCATCTCTTAAGGGAGATAACTGCACACTAGTGTCTACATTACATCCATATAAAAAAGGGCTTGCTTATTTCTAAAATGCACAAAATAATAAGAGAAGTTTTATAAATGTAACACGTAAGGTAAAATATTCAAAAATATCAGTGATTTGGAGGAAGAGATTATATGTTACTGACATTGATTAATTTCCCAATATCCTTGAAGGGGGAAGCAGAAAACATTTACAGCTCATTTTAGAGTCCTTAAGAGTAGCTGTTTCTCTTTAAAGAGAGCCTTTTTAGTTGACTGTTCCC
>JANHZU010003956.1:154032-178169 GCA_032468055.1 Acrochordus granulatus
GCATTGGATTTTAATCTACGCATAAAAAGGTTTTATTTTCTGACTTTTTAAGCAACATTTCACGGGCCATTCAAAGCCGGCCGGCGGGCTGTGTTTGGCCCGCGGGCCTCAAAATGCCCAGGTCTGATTTAGATATTGATCTCAAAGCACCTTGGAAACAATAAACTAATTTCTAGACATCAGCATGGATTTGTCATGAACAGGTATTGATAGACTAGCCTTATCTATTTCTTTTTGAAACTGGATAATTTTCTTAATAGATTCTGGGAAGGCAATAGGCACAATGCAACTTAATTTCAGCAAGCATTTGACAAAATACTCCATGTCATGATTATTAGCAAGTAAAATGTCGGCTGGATGGCATGATAATTAAGTGGATGCAAAGCTGACTCAAAAAGCATATTCTGAATCTATAATTAGATATTATAATTTAATTTTCAATAGAATATAATTTGTAAATCACAGGAAGTTCCATTCTATTCTGCTTTGATAGAATAGTTAAGGTGTTCATTTCTGGGCACTACATTCAAAGAAATTGGAACAGTTTCAGAGAAAGGCAGATTATCAAAAGACTAAAAATCTAAGTCCCATTAGAAGAGATTGAAAGATAGCCTTCAGAAAAGATTACTGAAAGAGGATATAATATTGCTGTTCCAATTCCTGAAAGGATGTCATTTAGAAAAATTATCAAATCTGTTCTCTTTCATAGGGTGTAGAATGAATTATATATATGGGAAATCCAGTTTTGATTGAATATTAGAAAAAAAACTTGCAAAAATTTCACCATTTCAAAGAAGGGGATGAACTCTGGAAAAGGATTTCTTAAGCTGGGTTCATTCCTATCAGGTTTTGGTGGTCTAGGAGAAAAAGCTTGAAGACTAGACCACAGGGCCGGATCTAACATTGGCCAAGCGGTTGAAGCTTCATCTTCACACTATTTTCATTTTTCCTAGTTCCATACCAGAACCACTTAGCTACTGCCTTGGGAGCACCCAGTCGACGAATCAACAAAGCAGCAGCCCTCTCACTGGCTAGTAGTGGATGATCAATCCTGCTCATAGCTAGCCTAGGGAATCATCCTACAATATCAACTTACTGGACAGCTCAGCACTGGCAGGCATGCAGACAGAGAAGGATGCTTTGCCGTGGGTGGGCAAAGTAGCAGTAAGAAGCAAGTGACAGTGATGCCCCTGGGAGGAATTAGTGGATTAATCTGGTTAATATGATAGAGAGTGATGAAGAAAAAGGATGTCCCTTTACAGATCAGCCCCTCTTTGAAATTTGCCATGCGCATTCCTAACAAGACAAGCCTTTTTTCTCATCAGTGTAATCATATTCCATCTCAAAACAAAAAAAAAGTTAAGACATCATTTGAATTTTTTTCTTCCAGTTTTTATGAGTTTGAACCAATTCTTCGATATTCATAAGAATCTAGTTTTCCTCTGTCCTTGTTTGGATAAAACAAAAATGCTTTAGGCACTGTAAAAAATCCACCAGATTTAAAACAATGTAATTCAAACAACATTACAATCCATTAATTTCTATGGCATTTGGAAGTCTAACTTTCTTGCATCTCATCCTGTTCTAATTTTTAAAAGAGAGAGGAGAAGAAAAGAGAAGACTTTTTAAACTTTAGGCTTGATAATTAGAAGGCAGAATTTTGATCTTTCCCAATCTGCTAATGAACTGGGAAATGAGTTGAAATAAATTATTTCCAGAACTACTTAGATCAGAAAGGCTGTTTCCAAAGTCCTGAATCCATCCTTGGTAGATTTTTCCCAACATTATTCCAAATTATATATAACAAAATGATACAAGTTTCCAAATAACAAAATGATACAAGTTTCCAAAGACAAAATAAAATATAGGGATTGTTCATTTACTTTAAAATTATGCCATAGTAGATCTGGTTCATTCTTTTGTTGATAGAAATCTCTTTTTTCTTTGCTTTTTGTGTATTGTACCAATAGCTATTTTGCAAGAATAACTAGGAAAGGTCAAAATTTACCAAATGTGACTGTTTATCACATAAATACCCACTTTCTGATTAAGTGAGTGAGGGATTCATAGGAATGGTTCATAATCTAAATCAGATATGACCTCAACAGCTAGTAATGCACCCCGACAAGATAAATTAAAACATAAAGTTACTTATTTATATACATTACATATACATTAATTATTATATTTTATATATGGCCAAAAAGAATTTCTCTTCACTCAATGTGGCCCAGGCAAGCTAAAAGGCTGGACACCCATAATCTAGACCCATATCAAAAAACTATGGATAAAACTGTTATTTCAATATAGAGGATCTCATGCCCTAACTAGAGTTGGCTCTCTTCCAACTTCTCATCATATTGTACCCAAATAAGTTGGTTAAGGAAACAACAAACAAATAATTTTTAAAACAAATGAAGTTTGAGCATTTTTAGAGTTAATATCTGTTTCTTGGATGATTCTGTATCTCCAATATAACTTACCTACACCACTGGTCTCCACATCTGACTCCCAGATGATTTGAATGTCCCCAGTTCGGTGTATTTTCACCAGCCGAACACGATACTGCTTGCCTGGCTGTAAATCTGGAATGCTGTATGAGCCCTGGCCAGAACTGGCCTTCCCTACATCACGCCACTCTCCTTTGTCTGTATGAAGCAGAGGAATAGACAGAGAAGCTATGGTTGAGTTCCCCAGTGTGCTAAACCAGAATGTGTTGCCTTTGATTTTACTTTAATGGGAATCCAGCCAGTTGTAGCTTATTTTTTGTCATAGATTAACACATCATTCTTCATTACTCTTCAGCTAGCTGATAGAAAGTGGACTTTGTCTCTTCCTGGACCATATTAAAAATGACTAATTCCCATATTAGAAAATTGGGAATTTACAAGCAGAGGCCTTGGAAAGGAAGAAACTCTTCCCCTTGAAGCCAACAACCACTTGCAGATTGTTTTCCCAACATGCAAAATCATCAATTTCAGTAAATCTATGCCCAGGCAGGGAGAATTCCTCATGTCTCTCAAAGATGTTGCTACAGATGACTGGGAAGTAGGAAGAAAAGAATAATAAGTAAGAGACTTGATGGGTCAGGACATAGACCCATGTAGTCCAGCATTCTATGTTACACAATGGCCAACTGGACATATTTGAGAACTAGGCTCAAAAATTTGGAGACCTGAATAGGATGAAAAGGGAATAAATATATACACACATACACACATGCATACATGCATACAGCAACAGCCTATGCCAGGGAAATGTGTCAGGATGAATGCTCATGTGTAGAGATAGAGTGGTAGAATGTATATGATGTGCGATGGTAGGAAAGATTTTGTATGGAACATGCACATATGAACAACTATAGTCCCTAAACCAGCAGTGAGTGATTGACACAGCTTTTCAACCCCATGAGATGCCCATCCATGGCTGACACAAAGACAAAAAGAACTTACTGGAAAGAGGAGGTCCATCTCCCAGCTCCTACCTGTTTTGCTCATAAGATGGACTGCAAATTCCACATCTCGTTGGTTCTGTCGTGGGATCCAGATAATAGTGGTGAAATTTTTTCCTGTCTCACCCACACTGATGTTTACAAAAGACAAGTTCACTGGGCATAGAGGCAGGGAGAAAATGAGAGGGAAAGTATTAATATCACTACATCTTCTCTTAAGAATCTATACAAGCCCCATCAACTTAGGCTTCAGAGGGAACAGCAATGTCATTAAGACTTCAGAAAAAGTCCCAGATTAACTATATTTCCACTGCAGGAAATAGGACATACTCATCTAATTTCTGGGGCAGCAACACAAAACTGCTGTCTTGTAGCCTATGCACTAGCAAAGTCTATGGTAGTTTCTAATCTACCTCTGCTTAGTTTTCCCAGCCCAGACAAAATCAAACAGCTTTTTAAAAATAGAGAAGAAAAAGTAGAGAAGAAGCTGAGATCAAAGTAAGAACTCCCACCCTGATGGAGCTGCTGTAGTATAGCACATAAGGGTCCACAGGAATATTAATATGTTTTGCTAAAAATTCAGGAGACAAAGTCTTTATATTGTGCATGTCTAATGGTTACTCTCCCCATAAGTTCTGATTATATTGCCAACATAACCTGATATCAGGCTGCTGTGGTTTCCTGTTTTCAAATTGCTTTCCATACATTCGACCATCCATTATGAAATTTAACACCTCTGTATTGCTGAATAGATAGATACATATGTTATTCCCTTTTGGATGAGCAATATTATGTAGAACACAGAAAAGAAATAAGAAATAGTAAGATAAAGAAATTAGAAGTGTGAGATAAGGGGAAAAAAATCTGTCAGCATAGCTAGGACATCAATACTATTCACCATCCTCATATTTTTATATCAAATCTATCCTTATACAGTGTCCATACACTGTTTCATACATTGTCTATTGTTCTTTATATGTCTTCCTTTTTTTCAGGATCTCAACAACTCCATACAACCAGGGTTTTCTTGGTCTTTCTCTTCTTCACCACTTTACTCTTCCTTTAATGTTGTTGTGCAATTCAACACTCATTCTCTCTGCATGACCAAACTACCCAAAGGCCATTCTTCTGTCCTGGCATTTAATTTTGAATTCAATCCACATTTACTTAGCCTCATTCATTTTTGCCCCTATCTTTTCTTATTTGAACATACACCAAGTGATTAATTCTATTATATTCAACATGTTTCTTTTGACATACCCAACCTTTTAGTGTATCCCAGTCTTGTTAGGGCAGAAGCTATGGAAACAGGGAAATGGGAGTGGAAGATCTACAGACCCAGTGGCTTAATAACTCATCTGGAAATTGAACATTTCTCTGCTCGAAAATAGATCTAAGAATCATCTCTGTTATGAATTAATGGGGTGGGGGGAAATTCACTAAAAGGTATATGTGCTGAAATTGTCTCATCCTTTCCCAAGAACCTCCCATTTTCATGGCAAATACTATTCTGAATGCAAGGTCAAGGGCCTCTCCTTTAGAAACAGTTATTTCTCATGGCATAATTGTGAATCCACATAGTGCTCTAAAATGAAGGAAACCTACATTGCCTCTTGTTTCCCTAATTGTCCCAAAAGCAAACTAATTTTTATTATAATATTTTAACCCCACATTGTTGGAACTTCCACTGCTACAATCCTAATCAATTTACCAGGAAGTATTTTCCATTCAATTTGGTGTTAAAATGAAATGGAAATCACCCTGTTCTTCCTATACATGTATGCTGTATACATTCCTATGGTACATGCACATTATCCTTAAAAGAGGATAATAAATAAAAATTACAGCTTATTAAATTACAGTTAATATGGAATCACCAGCTCACACAATTATAAGCTCATTTCTGTTGTTGGTTTTAAAGTTTCTTGGTGCTTGATTTTTCCCCCAATGATCCAATTTATCAAAATACATCATCCCATTATTTTATGTTCCTTATTCTACAAGATATTTTAATTTGTGAGCAAGAATCATCTGATTCTCTTAAAACCCTCAATTTATAATTATACATGTTCCTTGTCCTTGAGCCAGTAAATTATCCCACAGTGAAATGAAGCCAGTACACACAATAAACACATATTTTAAATATTAAAGAAATTAGACAGAAGAACAATACAGATGTATAACATTCAACATTCTGATTTGAAGTCACTTGCTAGCAAATGAATGTCCTTAGTTCCCTGACAAAAATTACATTTTCCTAATCATACTTGTATCAATCTGATTAGTGCCCAGTTTTGATGTTTTTTTTTTCTTTTCCTTCCAGGAACTTTTCTGTGTAGAAAATCCCTCACTGTATTTTCTTATTTTTGTGATTTACATGACTACAACTCAACTGCTATGTACTTTTCTTTCATGCTGTTTTTTTTTATGATATCAAGCCTTTGTGGCTAATTCTTAAGCCTAATGGAAAAAGGGATGGGGGCTCCTACAATCTCCAATGTTGCCCTAACTACCATGGTCAACAGGGAGAAGTTAGAAGTTATAATTCAATAATATCTAAATGACTACAGAATTCCCATTTCAGTATTATATTTTATACCAGTTGAAATCTCTCAAGATTTTATGCAAGATTTTGCAAGTTCATAAGATCGCATATATCCTGAAGATTGTATCATCCTTCAATATATTAAAACATTTTAATATTAATCTCAAGGAAACAGAATCAGCTTTTGGAGGAGGAACTGTGAAGGCTCTGTTCCCAAACTTGGATATATGCTCCCCCTTTTTCTAGGATTGTGGTGAGAGTGATTGAAATGCTGGGCTTGTCAGCCAGAAGGTCGATGGCTCGAGTTTGAAACCCAAGATCTGTCACATAATGGGATGAGCTCCTGTTGTCTGCCTAGCTCCTGCCAACATAGTGGCTCAAAAGCATGTAAAAATGCAAATAGATAAATTGGTACCATCTCCAGTGGGAAGGTAATAGTATCCGTGCACCTTGGTGTATAGTCATGCCAGCCACATAACCACAGAAGTGTCTTCAGGCAATGCTGGCTTTTCAGCTAGAAATGGAGTAAGCGCTGCCCCCTAGAGTCAGCCACAACTGGCAGGGGAAACCTTTACTTTTTTCTCTAGGACAGGAGTGCAAAACATAAAGATTCAAGAATATATGCCTATAAAGCCTTGGATATATAAAGCCTTGTTTATGTTTATTTATGTTTATGTTTATTTATGCTATAAAGCCTTGTTTATGTTTATTTATGTGTATCCCACTTTTATTATTTTTATAAATAACCCGAGGTGGTAAACATATTTAACATATGCACAGTTCCCAAGATTGCACTTTTCAATATGATAGAACAGGAAAAATTAATGTACTCGGGGAGTGATTATATTAATATTATATATTCAATTTTTATTTGATGGAAACAAAAAAAAATGATTGCATGGTTTTATTTTGAATGGTAACTTATATAGAAGTTATCTAGAAGCCCAAGTTCTAGTTCATCTTCAGCCTTGGACACTCAGGTAGTGAGTTCAGGCCAGTCACAGTCTCTCAGCCCAGCCTATTTCACAGGGTTATTGTAAGTGAAAATTGAAATAGGGAATATTATGTTTGCAACTTGAGCTTCTGAACAAAAGGGAGAGAGTAAGCCAAACAAATAATTAAAAATAAATAATATTAAGCAAATTTAAGCTTACTACACTAACAAAGGCTTCTGTGTGAATGTTCTAGGGAATACCTTTCTCTAAGATTAAAAGAAAATATTTTTATGCTTCACCTACCTGACTCATGCATTGTATGTTCCTCCAGTAAAGATACTTCTCCTCGACCCTCTTTAGTTTCTGCCCACAAGGAGAATTTATAGGGAGTGTGGGGATCAAGGTCACTGAGACTGAGGTTGAACTGGGTGGGTGGGATGTGGATGTTGCTGATGTCCGCCTCTGTCTGATTGGCTAGGCACAAGAGGACAGAAGAGTACAAGTTAATTATCAGAAAATAATGCCATTGTCACCAAACCTGCTGTCCATAAGTGAAGGACTTCATTTCCCAGAACTTTTGTCAACTTGGAGAAGCTGGTATCATGCAAGAAAATGCAATTTCTGTTGCTAAGTAGGCAGTGTCCAACAAACATAAAACAAATAAGAAGGAACTATGTATTAAGGGGAGAGAAGATGGGAAAGCTATTAAAAATGATTTCTAGTATATTATGGCAAGAATCACTGAATGCTAGCTAGTGATTTTACCATAATATGCCAGAAATCAGATTCCATGTTTAATATTCTCCCATCTTGAGTATCTTTAAATACCTTCAGATTCAGCAGAAATGCTGAGCCTATTTCTATATAATTATCTACTCCTGAAACTAAAAAATAGAAAAAAATGTGTGAGTTGTCTATAAATGTCTATAAGAAACCCTCTCCTCTTCCTTTTCTACTCCAAATTGCTCCTTCTAGAAGTGGTTGTGACACTGTGGCACATTCTTTTGTAAAACAGACCTTCTCCTTTTAAAATTATAGCTTTATTCATATTGTATCTATGGCTTTTCAACTTCAAGAAAATAAGTGGAGAAGAATCATCATGAGACAGAATGTCATGGTAAATAAGACTCAGATCAGGAGGGTTTTCTTTCAGTTAGTCAGTTACAACAAGCAATCTCAGGCTGTATTCCTTCATGATTTTATTTGAAAGTTAAGTCAGTGGGGCATTGGAATAAACTTTTATTGACTATAATCTTTAATTCAGTGAAACTCATTGCTGGGTAAATTAGCAGAGGGTATAGCTGGAAGCAGCATACAATCCATCATCAATCTAGAATCCCAGTTGCATTGACTGGTACATGAGAGCAGAGATGACAATCCATAGCCCATGTGGACCTTGAAGCACTCCATCTATGACCATATGAATTCTCAAGATTGTGCATGGCTATTAGCAATACAATTTTCATTCAATTTGAGGGGCTGAGGCAGTTTTAATGTTAGGAAGGGAAGCACAAGGCTTCCATGATGCAGACATCCATTCCTATCCTTAAAGTCCCTTTCCAAGCCAATATTTTGGGAAAAATGGGGCAAAACATTTCAGCTCTTCTCCTTCCCATGGCTTCACTCTGGAGTAGATCAGGAGAATGAATTGTGGCCTCTTCTGTCTGAGGAGAAGTTCCCTACCATGACTTAGATTGTCAGATGCCAAAAAAAGACACTGTGCCTTAGTAATGGTTTTCTTGCAAAGCTATCTTCTTTTTCACCAAGCTACCCTAGTGAAAGTGAAAGTATACCCCACTAAATCCATAGTATGAAGAGGAGAGCATAAAACCCCACCAAAATAATACAGAGGCCTTCAAAGTTTCACTCTCCAATTCTGCCCATCTAGGAAATGGGTACTTTGAATCCTGTACAAAAAGAAAATGTATCATTGCATTATTGAGTGAAATGCCCATGGTTTCTTTAAAAAGAAAGAGCAGATTAAAAATCTTCAATCAAAATAGATCCCCCACCTCAAAGCATTCAAAGGAAACATAAAGCCAAAATGTATAAATAACCAATAGAAATTTTTAATAAATGTGCAACATGTAAGCTGCTTTGGAGTATTAGTGTTGGGAATTTCCTTTCTAAGGCTTTCCAAGTTGGATTTGCACACATGTTGAAGTTTCTGTTAGGAATGTATTATTTACAGAATACCCTACAGACAAGGCTAGCTGGTCAATGAAACTCTTTCAGTATTATAGGAAGGTTGCACTGCATGCTTGCTCATTCTACTTCCTGTAGAGAAAGTTGCTCAATAGCAAAGAGGTCAGTGTTTTAAAGAATAAAGTAGGCACCACTCTAATGCTACCAATATCAAGGAGAAATGTAGCAATCTACCTGAGCAGGAATTAATAGCAATCATCAATGGCTCTACTGAGAGAATGGAGGAAAACCAGGAAGGCCATTTCATCTTGTGAGTTATACTTAAGAAACCCAAACCCACTGACTACATTCTTCCCTACTGAAATCATGAACTTAAATAAACATATCACTATAAAATAAACAGGAAACAGTGGGCAACAAAATGAAAGCTGGAACATATATCCAAACATATAACACTCTGGATGAATTAAGGAATTGGAGGCCTAAGGGATGTTTTAATCAATGCTTATTAAAGGTCATAATATTGCTACAGAAAGCAAAACTCTAAAAGTAAATAGCTGATTAAGTAGATGGCATTTTCTGGAAAGAGTTTATCTTGTGGATGTGACGTACTATATTGACATTTTAACTCTCTGGTAAGTAGGTGAGCCTCACAGGAAGTAGGAGAAATATGTTTGTCAATAAGCTAAGAAGCTTGATCAATAGTATTTTCATCTGACATGTGGGAAAATGTCAGAAGTCTCAACCTAACTGGCTGGGTCTGGCATAGGAGATAAAAGGATGAATGACAAGATGGTTCCCATAATTTTCACATGAATACACCAGATAATCCAAGAAGAAGCAATACTGATAGGCTATAATACCTATATCCACGGATTATGGGAAACCAATAAGAAGAATTTGAAACCTTTATATGGAGTGATATGTTTATTTAAGTTCATGATTGAAATTTAGCAACTGAACTCTCTTCAAAAGAAGGAGAACCAACAGAAAGGGCAACATTTTCTGCCATTTTGAGATGGGAAACGTATGAAAACTGTAGGTGAAGATCTGAGATATGACAGCTACAGTTTAAAGATGCTCTCCACAACCCAGTTTCTCACATATGCATAATGTGACCTTATCCATTTCAGGCCCTTAGACATCAAAAACATAAAGTCTGGCCAAAAAGCATTCATTCCTATAAAAAGGATTCCCACAATATCCTTGCTGAAGATGATAAGATAAAGATGAGATCTGCTTATAAGTGGATCCACTACTGGTTGAATTCCCATAGCTAACAAGTAATGGTTTGGAACTGTGTGCAAGGGTTATGAAACAGAAGTCACAAGGCTCAGTCCTAGGTTCTACGATTTTCAACATTTTCATGAATAACCCAAGTTATTATGGTGATTATATTGACATCCATTTCATTTTCTTGTCAACATTATGGAGTTGGTGAGGCACTGCTGCCTTCTAGAATATTTTTCTATCTTCCTGTCTAGCCGGCAGTTCTCAGAAGTTCAGACTGAAATACTTTATTGGCCAAGCATGGCTAGACACACAAGGAATTTGACTCCGATACAGCAGTTCTCAGAATACTTTGCAAAACAAGAGGAAATAAAATAATAACATAAACAAATAAATAAAATTATGTATTCATCAGTAAAGTGTGTATTCAAAATATGCAGCTAGTAGAAAGGAAATATAGTAAAATGTAAAATTACAACCATAATCTATTGAAAAGTAAATATACAGCTTAGACAATATTTCTGGGTTAATTTAGAATTCTTTGCACTTTGTGTCCTGTCATATAGCATGAGTCAAGTATTCAACTGAATGATGGTATGTGGGGAAAACTGTCCCTGTGACTGGTTGTTTTGATATGCAATACCCTATAGCGCTATCCAGAAGGAAGAAGTTCAAAGAAGTTCTCTGTTATCTTCCATCCAAATACTAGCCAGACCAAGAGTCTCAGTGTTGCCACCTTGCAACAACATTATAAAGGGAATGATGGTGAGTTGTGAAAATGAAACATGGCCATAAGATTCCATAATACAATAGAAAATGGAATCTACTTTTAAAAATTCTTAACAGGCTGAAGTAGTGGGCTGAAATTCAGTCATAAAATTTAATCTATGCATTTTATGTACCAAACAAATCAAGGGTACAAGAATGAGTTGGTAGAGATGTGGTTTGGCAATATGTATGAAAAAGAATGAGATGTTTTAGCAATTCATAAGATAACACAATAGTTAGCAACATAAATCTGATAATAGGTTTTAATAGATGCACATGCCTGGATGTAATCACTTTGTTTTCAGAATGCTATAACCCATTCTGGGGTCACATATTTTACTAAGTTATTGATACATGAAAACCAGCATAGTAAGGATCTTCAAAACTAGTCTCTGCATTGAAAAAGGATTGAAAGAAGTGATGAATTTAGCCTATAGAAAATAAGACTAAGAGGAAAATGTTAGAACTCTTGAAATAACTGAAATATTGTCATGCAGGAAAGAGGGCAAAGTTATTTTGTATTACAGCAGGAGATATTACAACAATAAGGCAGAAACTGTGGGAAAGCAAATTTCAGCAAAACATCAGGGAAATATTTGACGTGAGAATTGGTAGTTCTTCTTTGTTAGGGGTTTCGAAGTAGAGGCTAGATAGTCATCTCACAGAGGTTCTCTAATTGCATCCTTCACTGTTTGAACCTGGATCACTTTCAAAGATCCTCTGACTCTATAGTTCTGATTATCATTATCGATGCAACAATGATTATCACTCAAAGGAAGTTGTGATAATAACAGCAGCATCAAAAGCAACATGCCTAAATATAATACATGTGTGAGAAATTTCCTCTCACTACAATACAGACCCCTGAAAAACTCAGAACCTCTACAGACTCACCTTGTTGGTATCCCAACACGTATCTCAGTAATTTCCCATTAGGAAATTTTGGAGGCATCCATTCTAGCAACACTGCTGTCTCCGAAAGATACTCCAACTGAAAGGATTCAGGGATGCTAGGTACTATGTAAGGAGGCAAAGAAAAATGGAGAGTGAAGGACACAATGGATGTATCTGGGAAGGAAAGGGTTATAAATGGTAGTGGGAAGAAAGCTGTAGTAGACAGGCATGCCCTAGCTTTTTGGATGCTCCAAATAGATACCTATACTTGGAGCAAACTCCCAAGCAAGCAAATTCCCAAGTAAGAACAAGCCCATCAAAATAAAAGATCTATCTATCTGCCATTAACAAAGCATTCACCACATACATAATCCTTATTTTACTACTCTGTCTGCCTCCTTAGCATTGCAACCAAAGCTGCAACCGAGTTCTTGATAAAATGAAATCACTGTTGCTGTGAATGGATGGGAAAGCTCAGGTCCCAAAGACAAGGGTATTCTTGCCCACAGAGCAATGTTTTTTAACCTTGGCATGCTGTCTGGGGAATTCTGGCAGTTGAAGTCCACATTTTCAAGTTGCCAATGAATGAGAAACACCGACATAGAGCATTTGAAGAATAGGTTGTCAAACACGGGCCTTGGTTTTTCTCTAGCTGTTGTTTTTAGTGGTTGAATTTTTACTGTTATGTTTTTAAGATGCATTTAGATATAAGCCACCAAGAGTCTATGATGGAGGCAGCATATAAATTATGCTAACTAAATTTTAACTACACAAAGAAAAACCTGATTTCCTCCAATCCAGAAAAATCCAGCTCTATCCACATACAGATATGAAATAAGCTCACTTTCTATTGTTACTCCACCTATTGCACTGCTAACCCTCACAACATTTTTCATAACTAAGACTTGCCCACACTTATATTATTATTGCTGTATAATAAAGCAGCGACGGTAATAGTTTTTCCACCTCAATATTTGCCTATTGCAAATTTTCACATTTAAGGCATATTTAAAGGCAAAAGTTGTCACAAACTGATTAATTGATAGGGCAGGGGAAGCAGTGGTTGACAGAGGCTCAATTTAACTTAATTTATTTGATGTAGGCACTTCCCAATTCCAAAGATTTATGCTGATACACTGTTTCGCTAGTTGTATCACCACTTCTTCTCATGAAGTAAGATGCCATAAATGGGATTTCCAAATAGGAAAGCAGTAGAAAATTGAGCAGCCCAGGACTTGCTTCATGTCAGCACATCCCATGCCTTTCAGATCAAATAACGAGGACTGACTTACTAATTTGCATTCTGCCTTTATTAGCTTTACAAATAACTCAAGGTGGCGAACATATCCAACACCCCTTCCTCCTCTATTTCCCCCACAATCCTGTGAGGTAGATTGGGCTGAGGTCCAAATTCACCCAGCCGGCTTTCATAGCTGAGGCAGGACTTGAACTCAGGGTCTCCAGCTTTCATAGCTCACAATGCAACTCTCCTACTCATTCTGTCTGATATCCTGCACATGGGCTACTAAATGCAAGCTCTGAATAATCTAGAGAGAGAGTGCTTCTAGGAGTGGGAGGCGGAGGTGGAAAGAAGATCAGGAGGAGCATGGAGGGGAAGACACAGACTGAAGGGTCTGAGGGCAAAGGCAGCCGGTTCTTACCTCCCTCGGGTGTATCAAACTCCATGGCCTCGCTGCGGGGCCCCTCCCCCCGCCCATTCAACACCGCCAGCTGAACCTGGTACCGGCTCCAGGGCCTGAGGCCCCCCAGCACGACTTCAGACACATTCCCCAAAATCAGCAGTTCCCCATGGGAGTGGAAGTGAAGGTGGGTCTGTCGACGGCTACGTTCTGCCAGGGTTCCCAGTCGGGAGTAGTACACCTGGTGAAGGTGGGATTTCAGAGAAACAGAGAGAAAGAGAGAGGGAGGAATTATTGGCCCCAATTGTAAGATGCCCACTCCCTGGGGGCAAGCCCTTTGAAAAAGGCCTGGGATCATGAGCGGAATTGCTCAGTCTGCCCCTCCAAAAGGCGACAGAAGAGTGCCTCTGAGTGCATCAATAATATTCCTCCTTATTTGTATACACAAAAAGCATACAAGACCAATGAGCTGCTCAGCATGTATTAAGTGTTCCCTTTCCCCGAAGGGCACCTTTCACAAAGAATCTCTCATGAAAAGCAGGGAAGTGGCACAAACAAAACATATAATTTCTGGCTTTACATTCAGTTGTAATTCTAGCCTGTTCAGTAAACTTCTGGCCAAATGGCAGTTCTATTCAGAGTCTTGCTGAGGTCCCACAGGCCAGTGTTTACCCTGAGTTTAAAAAACAAAAAATTAAAAAGCAATTCTGCAGCGAGTCAGTCTCAGTTCTGTACTATAAACATCCGCATTCTGTAACCTGTGTGGATATATTATACCTGAGGACTTTCCAGAGTTCCTCTTACTCTGCAGTAGTTGGCTCTTTTTACATTACGTATTCTGATTTTATCACTTGGAGACACAGTATTGTAATAGCCTGGGAATTTATACGAAGGATAAGGTTCACAGTACTTCTGGCAGTACAAGTCTGAGCCTTCCAATTATTTTGAACATTACTCCCATAATATTCCAGCTAGTCTGGTCTTTGAGGATTCATCCTAAGAGTAGTACTACCTTACCACAGTTGCAGAAATCTAGCCAACCACGGGATAAATGCTTTTTGCTAGCATGTAACAGTAGCCCATATTGTTGCAAGTGGTAGATCCATGAAAGTGTCAAACTCCAACAATTCTGGAAGTTATTGTATGTTAAAAAGTCTTCCAGTTTTTATGCCATACCTTGAATCCCTTGAGGTGTCCCCAAATTTTCTTCCTGTTGGGAAGGATCCAAGAAAGCTTGATGGTGGTGCTGTTTATCATCTCAATCAGCAGATCCTCAGGGACAGCCTCAGGCACTGGAGAAAAGAGAGATCCTTTACACTTAAAATTTCAGCAAGAAAGAAAGAGGAGATGAAAGCTCTGAGCAACAATTCTACAAAGGGAAGTAGCAATGGGAATTCTGCAAGTGCCCAGACTCCAAAACCCCCAAATAAAGTCCTACAGGGAAGTTCTACTATTAAAATAATTTCATATGTCACAAAGTAATAAGCAAGCTTTTCAGTTCTACAGTATGCTTTATCAAGTTGGAAGCCAGCAAAGTTGGCAAAGAGAAAAAAAAGATCAGAAATGGGCTTTCCTATCCTTCTGAACAGTGCAATAAAACTCCTTCCTGCCATCATGGGAGAGACAAGAGAAATAAGCTGAAGTGTCACTGAAAGCATAAAGACACATTAATTTAAGATGAAGTGATAGAAGAAATCTCTAATTTACAATGCAATTTTACAATTATTACTAAGGAATCTCCCATTGAGCTTAGCTAAATAGGTTAAGCATCAAAATGTTAATTGGGTCAAGCTCTCCTGGTACTACACAAATTTCAGCTTTGGCTTTTGGGGAAATTTTAGTTGAGATTGCTAGCTGAACAAGCAGGCAGTAGCCTACTCCCAATTTAGAAAAAATAAAATCCAACAATTTCAAGGACCTGTGTCCAGTAATTTTTTATTTATGTACTACCAAGATAACTATGGTGGTGAAAGCAATAAATTAATTTTATCATCAAAGGCTTCTGTATGCCTGAAACATCCAGTTATGCAGGAGAGTGACTGTTGGGGTAAAATGTTGCTCATCTTCCTGGGAATTGCATGTACAAGTGAGAGGCATATTCTGCTCCATTTGTTTTACTGAATGGTAAAAACACTCTCAAGCCAACAGAGCTATCTATCCTTGGAGGAAGCAAGACATTATAGGAGGAGAGCCACAATACATCATGGCAGTATTTCTCAACTTTAGCAGGTTTAAAATCCATGGATTTTAGCTCCCAGAATTCCCCAGGAAGCCATGCTGCCAAAGCTGAAAAGGTTGAGAAACATTGGACTATGGTATCCAAAAATCAGGAGGGGTCTGCTGGCAGTTTTCAAACAATCCTGCAAGGATACTTTCCTGTAAGAAAGCTATCAGACTTTTTCTGATTGGAGGAAGCGAGAGTAGCTCTTTTGAATGCTATTTAGAAAATAACTCTTACATAAACATGGGAAGTGAGGGATCATCTTAAAGAAGATAATTATAACTTTTTTTCAAAAATAAATGTTTTCAGAGAAAGGGATTTATTTAAAAAATACCTCATCTACCAGAAATTAGAGGAAAAACCTAAGGAACCATTTCACCCCAATGGGATTAATCCACTCCACCCAAGCCAACAGAAGGGGCATGCTACTGACCTCGTCACTCAAGGAATTCTGGTTAGTGGGGTCCAGGAGAAGAGCCTTTTCTGCCATGAGTCCCACCCTCTGAAACATTGTGCCCCCCTGGAGGCAAGCTCTACACCTACCTTTTTGGCCTTCCAAAAGAGCTCTGCCAATTGGTCTGGGCCCCCGAGGGAGGCATGTCACACTGGAGGTGGTTAATGGACTGAAACAAGACCCCACCTGTGTGCATTTTGCTCCTTTTGTTCCAATCTTTGATGACTTTTAGTACATTTTAAATGTTAATATTTATTATTTTAGTCTTTTATCGTGTTGTTTTTACTTGGTTGTAAGCCATTTAGAGTTGCCTCTTGGTGAGATGGGTGGCATACAAATTAAATAAATAGGGAATTTCTACCAAGGTTGGAGAGCAATGACAGCATAACAATGTTCCACAGAACTGTTTAAAAATGAAGGTCAGAGCTCAGCACTTAATCTAAGTTTCCCACAACTATCAGCATTAAAATAATCTATATTAAGTACACCCCTCCATTTGATATCTCCAGATGTATAAGCATTAAAACTCCCATAATTTGTAACATAGCTGAGTTTTACTGAATCTGTGGGCATCATATGAAAGGATCCCTCATTACTCACCATCCTCCCCTGAGTAACCTTGTTCAATTTGAGGTTCAGGCCCTTTGCCAAAATCATTTTGTGCTTGCACCTTGATCTCATAAGGTGAGAAGACAGGGGTGTCTGTCACCAGTACAGGAGGTTCATCAACTTCCATCTCTTCCCATTGGCCTTCATTCTCTAGCCGCCACTGCACACGATACCTCAGTGTTGGGGCATTCCACTCCTTGTGAGGCAAGGGCTGAAGAAAAATAAGGCAGAAGGAAGAGAAAGACATAAAATGAACAAGCAATGCTGGGTGTCAGAAAGATTTCACTAAATGAGAACGCTCTTATAGAGCTCTTTCCATTGTCAGATATTTTCAATATTTTGAATCAGGCTATAATATACTGTTCACTTCTGCATAAGAATAGCAAATCGAAGCAATGCATGGTCTCAAACAGAGAAAAGTGTTGTAATCTGATAACCTCTAATTAGTTTTTTTATTTTTATTCCTAGCAGATCCAATCGCCTGGCAGAATGATGAGAAAATAGAGGTAGGTAGAAGTTTTTCACCATCTGTTACAACTCTAGAACTTTGGGTCACCTAAAGAAGACAAATGATGAAAGATTTGTGAGAGACTAAATAATATGCTTTGTGAAGTACTCAGTGCATAGATTTTGCTATCATAAAAAGACACAATGGCTATCAGCTCAATTATTCTAAAAAGATATTAGAGAAATCAGTGGTGGATAAAACTATCAAATGCTATTAGTCACAATATTTTTAATATCAGAGGGAAAAGGCTCTTGATATTAATTGCTCAGAAACACAAAGAAAATATTTTTATCCTAATCTTGTCCTATCTGTGGCCTTCCTGGGCCATTTTAAATATTAAGTTAATCCTGCTAGAAGAAGTGAATTATTGGCATGTGATTACTTGCTTGGGTAGCTTTTTTTTAAATAAAAGTAAATTCATGAAAAGGATAAATTACAGTAGTTATGTTTACACATAATGGGAAAGTCCAACTTGTTTAAACTATGATGACCTTGGGTATATGGAACAAAGCCATAATGAATGGACTCATACATCTTGCTTAGCTTAAGTTAACTTAATAAAGCTTAGCATGTTATGTGAGCCACCATCCTCTTGACAGTAGCTTTCAGTAAAAGGAAAAAATGGCCATGATTTCATAGAAAGCAAGATAAGAAATATCTGCTCCGAAGAGTATGAAGTTCTTATGACTAATACATTAGAGTGATTGCAATCAAAGTTACAAACTTTGAGATCAACTGGTGCATACCAATAGATATTGCAGATTTGTACAGCTGTGCTTTTGAAAGAATGAGAAACATAAACTGATTCTATGTTGGAACTGGATGCAAGGGAACACAACTACATCACAGGAACAATAAGGGATGTAAATTCAACAGATTTTTGAAACACTTAGCTGTGCAAGATGATATAACCTATTACAGGAACATATTCAGTTGAATTAGCTGTGAGTGATACAACCAAAGAGATACAAGTTTAGCAAAAGAAAAATTGAAGAATCACTGAAATATTACAATTTTTACAGCAAACATAGAAATAAGGGCAGAGATTTTTGTAGGAATTAGCAACATGATCTTCTAGTTGAATGTTTGTATAGGAGAAACTATTCTGTCAAATGGAAGCCTTGGAAGAGTATGTATGTAATACATCCTTGAAAAATAAGTTTTTTTAAATAACCAGAGAAAATCCCAGGGAGAGAGGCAACATTTAGTCGCTTCTGCCACTATGGGTTTGTTAGAATGCATAGTGATAGTAGCTGAAGAAGGCAACAGTAAAACTCAGAAATGAGAGCAATTAACTATAAAAGTGACTTAATCCAGCAATCAACTAGGCAGCTACTGCCTTTGGGATTGCGGTTACTGTTGGATGATTGACTAGAATTGACTGGTTGGTTTTGCAATAATTTGTATGCTGCCTATTCTCCAGAGTCCAATTGTCTGTGTCTTGGTGCTTGTATTTTATGTAGGGTAAACCTGTATGACATTGAGCAGACCTGCCACTGCCTATTGCTACTGATGCCTTCCTCTGTGTTCCCCCCAAATAAAAAATATAGGAAAAATGGAGAGAAAGAAAGAGAAATGTTCCTTCAGCTTTGTAGGATAAAGTGTTGAGAAGAATTCTTCTTCTGATGATGATGTTGCAGCTACACAGAAAAGGCAGAAAGTGTGAGTAGGCACACATAGATTAGCAGATGTATTTCCTGCCCCAAACTTGATTTCAGCTTTAGAAATCTCTGACAGTGGTTACTAGGCAGGCAGTTGCCCCTTATACATACAGAGTACCATAAGAAGCATAGCTTACAGTGAAATAATTGCCGACCAAGATAACTTTTTCTACCTTTTTGTCCTAACTGAAGTAGCAACAGCTGGCAAAATGGAACATGGGGTGGAAAGGGGATCAGCTATCCCAAAGAATTTCATGCTTGTTGTTTTTTAAAGTATACTTTCATTATCTATATATTAAACTGGCGAGAATGGCAGTCTGGCACTGCCTTTTTGAAGATCAACCTGAGTGGTTATGTCATGACCAACTGCTTGCCATAGAAAGCTACCCATCTGGCCATCCAAACAAGAGATGCATTAATTTTCCATCTCTTGCTATCACATGAGGTAAGGCATCAATGGCCAATTCTGAAATTAGGACACTGCCTAGAGAAAAGATTCAGGAAAGCATGCATTTGATGCACTGCATATCTCTAAAGCATCAGCAGGTAGAAGCATAAAGATAGAAAAGATGGGGTGAAAGAAAAAGCAAACATCTAATAATTAGAACTGTTGCTAAATTGTTTTCAGTGATAAATGCCTAAGGCAAAATTAAAGTTTGGCTGCTACAGTTCTCAAGTGTAAATATGAAACAAGACTTACTTGTTGTCTTCTCCTTAACAACAAGCAAGCAAACAAAACCTTTTTTTAACATAATAAGTCAGATCTGTGTTCTTAATTTTATTGAGGAAATTCTAAAAAACTTAGGATGTTTTTCATTAAATTCTTCTGTTCATTTAACCTCCTCCTAAAAAGATCATGACATGCCCAACACTTCTTGATTACATAGATGGTTTTATTATCCCAAATTTACTCTGAGCCAAAGTGCTTCTGGGAATCCTGTTGGCTTCAGCAAGGCAGGGAATTTCCATAACCCTCATATTCTCAAAGAGAAAGACATTTTTAATTCAGGAGACAAAAAGCAACTGGCATCTTTGAGATGTGTGGGATTTTACATGGCATCTTCCTCTAGGCACACAAATGGACCATGCAAAGCAACCAGTGCCAGGCCAGCTGTAGCAGAAATAGCAGCTGAATTTGGCAGAAGCCTCTCTGAACTGAAGCATCTTGCATCAGTTCCCTCCTGGGAATTCAGCCAAAATATCCCAGTGTAATGACAAGCATGACAATTCAGGGACAATCCTGGAACAGAAGCTCATTGGTATGTTGCCACCTATTTCTGCTGAAATGCAAACAATACAGTCAACCCAAACAGCATTAAGAGACGAAAATGGACAATTGGGGTGTGTGGGCACACATTGCTTCAACACAGACACCACTTCCAGACCTTGCAAACAGACATTCTCTGATTGTCACTCCCACAGACATGGCAGGTTGAGCACCAGCACGCATGACAAGCTAAAGAAAGGGAGATTCACTGTGAAGCAACCCATATGATTTTGAATGGCACAGAAAGAAAGCAAAATAATAGCAATTTAACATATTTGCACATAAGCAATTTATCTTAATTGCTGTAAACTGCTTTAAGCGCTTATAGATGCCTAATGGCAAAATGCATGTTTAATAATAAATAAATAAACAAACCATATAAGGGGATGTGGAGGTAATAAATATATAGCATTAAGAGCTTGATTATACACAACAGTATTTGCTTCCCATTTAAAATAGAATCAGGAAGAAGCAGACCACACTTTCTCAAGAGGAAATGCCACAATCAAGAAGCTATTATTAAAATACTCTTCTATACTAATCTATTTGATCTCTGGGGGCAGGACATAAACCAAGACAAATAAAACTTCTCATAACATATGGTCATGTTTAGATGACTATGTGAACTGAAAAGATTCAAGTTCAGATATCACAGGAATGAAGATACACTTTCACCCCAAAGACCCACCAGGGCATAACTGTTTTCAGAGCATTACAAAATGCAAATTCAGGTAGTTGAACAGGATGTATGCAGCTGGATTTGAAAAAGGATGTTTGCCTTGAAGGAAGCAGTGATACACACCCTCCTGAACAGACTGTCCTTCAGTCCAGGCATACTGGACAGTTCCCACCCAATCTGCTCCAAGTATAAAGAAGCTTGCACAAATCAGATGTAGATCTCTGTGTATTTATATGTACTTCCTTGGAGGGATCTGTTGAAGCCTCCTATATGCTTGAGAAGGTTAAGCCCAGCTAGTGGGCTACTCCCGCAGACGTGCTCAAGGACCTTATACAATTGAACAACTCTTTCCATGAAAACTAAATCCATCAATCTTGAAAAATTACCCCATCAAGGTGTTTCTCAGCAGTTCTTTTCAGTAAAAATTCAGCAACAAGTCTAGTAGCCCTCATTGCACTATAGTATAGCCCTACAAATGATGCCAGTGGCACTGACTCTGTGAGTGAGGAACAAAGGAAATTGGGACCAATATCACTGAAGCCAATTGATCAACATTTTACCGTCCAGGTGATGATCATATTTGTGGTTTCATTTCCTTCTCCTCTGATGTCAGTTGGGTTTCGCTCAGGTGCTAGAAAACAAAGGGACTAGGGTTACACTGGAATTTCTCTCTGTCTTGTATCAGTCAAGAGCATGTGTCCACTTTGACTGCCTGAGTGAGAACACCGTCCCAGATGTATTAGGAGCCAATGCCTGTCATCCAGGACTGTTTTATGCATGGTATGTTTGTGTTAACTCTTACTAGAACGATTGTCCCAAGCAAGTTTGTGTTAACTCCTACTAGAACCATTGTCCCTAGCAAGTGTCCACCTCTACAGCCTTCTTCCAGCATCTTGAATCTTCTTACCTGCAGGATCTGTGGCATGAGTGGCAGACTGGCTGCTTAATTCACCTTTCCCCTGGTCATTGCTGGCCTGTACATAGAAGTTATAACTTCTGAATGGAGAGAGGTGAAGAATGGCCCATGGCTGGTTTCCTGGGATGGTAGCTAACCATTCCTTTTCTGCAGGTCCAAATTTGGTTTCTTCACAAAACACAGTATATTCTGTGAGGGAAAAGTTAAGTGTCTTCTCAGAGTTTGAATTGTTAAAAAAGACACAGATCATTAAAATTGTTATCATCCTTCACTAAGACCCTTCCTAAATTCATGGTACAAGCTGAGCTAAAATGCACTTGTTCACAGATGTGTTTAATTCTTGGTTCAGTATGTTGTGAAATCCAGGCATCTGGGTTAATTCAGTAACTCAGTTGACTGAATAGTTACTGTATTTTTACACATACTCAGAAACAGAGAAATGTAAAATAATGATATTTTCACTAACCTGTGATTTATGTCTAGTTTCAAAATTTATGCAAATCTCTAAGAAAGCACTGCACAGTCATTTCACATATCACAGACAACTGTATCTTTCCAATCAGCAAGTCTTTTTTATCTCATTGCTTTAAACTGTGCTAAGTGACAAATCACAGTGGCATTTAACTTTTATTTATTTATTTATTACACATATTTCTATGCCGCCAATTTCCGAAGACTCTTGGCGGCTTACATAGGTAGATATCTATACAATTGTGTAAACTAATCCCACCCTCCCGCTGGCCGGTGTGATATTACATCCGGGCATCTCCGCATTTCTGCTCCGCCCCCGGCAGGAGGGTGGGCCGCCTTTGCCTCGCCACTCAACTCCACGCTGCTCGCCCTCTCGCCACTTGCCTTGCCCATCCCGCCGAAGCCGGCCAGCTCCCACTGAAGTGGTACCCGATTTATCTACTTGCCAGTTATTACGTGCTTTCGAACTGCTGGGTGGGCAGAAGTTTCATTTTATTGCTTGTATTGCATTTATTTATTGATGTATGTATTTTATTATTTTTATTGTAAACCATCCAGAGTCGCTTGTAATGAGATGAGTAGCGAATAAGTTTAATACATAAATAAATAATAAACAGCAAAATATAAAGCTGTTCTCTATGGCAATTTCCAGCCACAAAACAGCTTTCAGTCTGCTGTGCCAGAAAAGAAGAAAGAATGAAGCCAGTGGTAACCATGATCAACCAAACCTCTTCCAAGTAGAGACATCCACAGGAGGGTTCAAGTGAGAAGCAATGATGAAAGCAGTGCTGCAGGGTCACCTCTGCCCCTTTTTTATCTGTGTCATGGCCGTGCACACACATACAAAAGGGGCAAAGGCTGTGGTGCAACAGTGCAATCTTGTTTTTGTTATTTAATGAAAGCAGCCGATTTTGTGGATGCCTCTGCTTCCACAGGAAATCTATGAGTTCTGATTAGCATGATTCCTTACCTTTTATACCTCTGTTGTGATCATCTCCAGGTGTCCACGTCAGCTTTACCTGATGATTCTGCTGTCTCTGCACTTCTAGATTTGACACAGGGCCAGGTTTGCCTGACAAAAAGACAATAATGAGACAAACATCCACCTGTCTGTCTCCACCAGAGAAGAAAAATCCAAAAACTTCCCACCATCTAGATTTTCCAGGGCTGTCCCACAATGTAAAAATTTGAACAAGTGATCCTTTTATTCTACCTTCAGTGACAGGATTATAGTCTTAATAATTACAAATTATGTGCTGACAAAGTAATTCACCAAAGTTGATGAATCTGTAATCTTTAAATTATTGATTGATTAAATGTAATTAAAACTAGCTTGTTTAAATAGAGGTTTTTTTCAGAAAATTCTGAACTATGTGTGTTTTTTGTACATGTGTAGTTAAGAGCCATTATTCATTGGTTTACATTTTGCATCTTTGTAACACAAAGAAACAAATTCACCTTATAATAAGAAAAAAAGATTAATGTCAGCTTTGTATTATATGCTTTGCTTTTATATGTATATAAAGCATACATATAACTTGTATGTATGCATATATCTGCAGATTATATCATCTATATTTATATAATTTGTTGATTACATTTTACTATGATTTTACTATCAATGGTTAGAATTCTCCACATTTCAGTGAATCATCCAATTTAAACAGAGTCAATAGCATCTCCTTTCAAAAAAATCCCACTAAAATTAATTAATTTACCAATCAGAACATATAGTTTTGGATT
>JANHZU010003956.1:223611-234820 GCA_032468055.1 Acrochordus granulatus
TGATTTTCCTACCAAATGAATCAGAGAAAGGACGAGCCATTTACTTGCCCTTTCCTCTGCCTTTTGTCACTTTATACGAAACTGCTGAGGTTCGTCCGTTCCAACCGGCTTCCAACCTGCTTCCCATGTATCTGGGGCACATTCCACCAACTCAGTTTGGGATTCCACCAGTCTGCTTGATCTCCACATCAGGCTTGCTTTGTAGAAATGATGCCCTAGGGCTGAGTCAGACTGATGGCAAGCCAGCGGAAACTTGGGGGCAACAAGCAGTCCAGTGAACAGCACACTGCAATTGTATAACAAGGCACCAATTGTTCTGGACCCAGATTCCAGAGTAGTGATGGCAGCGCAAACCACAGAATGAACTGCGGAGCCTCCAAATAAACTCCTAGATCCCACCCCATCCTGCTAATCTTCTTTAAGAGGCCCAGTTAAAGTCTAGGGAGAGAACCTACCCAGAATTTTGATTCTGCTCAGTTTTCATTTCTTCTGATCTATGTGAATATTAACAATCTCAAATGGCTATGGTAGCTGACTGTCCACTATGTAAATTCACAGACAATTGAAACATACACATTTGTTTATCTCCAGGATGGCCTGCCTCCCTCAACAGAGAATACAGTACACATATATGTCAACCTTAGAATGGATATGGAACATTTTGCGGGTAATGCCGTTATCCACAAATAGGAAGAATGTTTGCCAGATTTTGCAATCCACAAAAGGGGAATTTCTGGCCTTCCAAATGTAAAGAAACTACAGCTCCCAGAAGCCTTAGCCAGCATGTCCAATTAAGAAAGATGCTGGTTATTGTGGTTCAACAACAACTGGGACGCTACAAGTTCTCAATCCATAATAGATAATAAAAGCAGTTGCACGGGACTACAGAACCATATGGGAACCGAGCAGATTAGTAATATTTTTAGAAGAACCAGCCTCCTCACCCCCCACTTTCTAATTCAAGAACCATCAAACAACAGCCAGAGTGCTTCAAAGAAAGCCTTTTATATGTAGTCATAACATTTTACAAGAATTTCAGGCACAGTGACTTCCATTTGTAACCCTGCTGTATTATCCCACCATTTCTCTCACTTTCTTCATTGTCATGGGAAACTTATGGGGAAGATGAAATAGGTGCATAACCCATTTTAACTACTCATGCTAGGAATTCTCTGTCTACAAGTTCTCGGGGTGGGGAAGTACAGCTTTGTTTTCTTTATTCCATACATATTGACTTGACTTTAAGAGGTAGGATATGGTGTTGTAGAAGGAAAATATACAAAGGGTAAATGAGACCTACTCCAAACAAACCATATTGTCTGTGAGGTCAAAAAGCATGAAAAGAATCAATGAGATGTTTGAGGGATTTCAGTGGCTGTCATAGAGGTGTAAAGACAAAATTATGATTTGCCTACAGTATAAGTTTATTTCAAACAACCTTTGGAGTCTGGTTCTGACCACAGTACATAATCAACTCTTTTTTTTCCAGAAATGTGATTTGTAGCCAGTTGGATGGATTCTACTATTATTTGAGTAAAAATGTCTGATTTGGGAACACTCTGTCCTCCCAAATCAGACAAGATGGTTACATTCTGGCTGGAATTATATTTTTTATGCAGCTAGTTCATTTCCAGGGGAAAATTTAGAGACAGCATCTCAAGATCTTGACTCACATAAGCAGACATAATAGCTGCACTAATTCAAATGAGGTACAATCTGCAAAGCAATCCCCCTAAATGTGATTTGTTGAAGTCAAAGAGAGCTATGTAAAATTGTGATTGCTTTGGATTTCAAAAGAACGTGTCTAGGAGAATTTCCTAGGACACTGTAATGTACCACATGGGTCAGGTTTTCTTTCTTTCCTTCCTGTTACAGCTACTACACTTTTCTCAAGGCAGTGCCCAGCTTTGCAAATGAGATCACAAGAATTACACTCATTTTTCACTACCATCTCTTGAACTTATCTGTGATGTTAGTCATTTCCAGCTCCTCAAAGTTTTATCAACTCTCTTTCAGTTAACCAAGTTTTCCTGCTTACTCTCTTGTAGACAATCAGAACGAAGCAGTGGGTGATTTTCTAGAGTGACAGAGGTATTTCTATCATTTCAGCCATGAAGTCCCCTCAGTTGGCTTGTACCTTTCTGCTATCTGGATTTCATGGATGGTCAAGCAAGGGCAAATGCAAGTACAAGCAAGGGCAAGTTGCAAGTAGAAAGCCAAATGCAAATATTTGAGAAGAAGGGCCCTTCCAATTTTACCCATGTGTGAAAAGAACCCAGCTTCTAGGCAGTGGAATATGATCTGTAATGTCAGTAGAATCTAAAAGTTCTCATTCCTTTGGTAGTTTCTTTGAGGGGAACAATAAAAAGAAATCATAGCTCTGTTGAACACCCCTTTTATCTTAAGGAGAGGCATTGTGGGGGAAGGACCTACAGTGTCCTTTATCCCAGCTTTACCAGTCCAGCCTTATTTCTGCAAATGTTGAGGAAGGGGTTTTGGAGATTCTAGGCAAGCCAATCAGCAGTCTGAATGGAAGGATGAGTTAAGGTGTCTCTGGTTACATTTAATGGATGTGCAGGTGCAGGTGGAGCTGTGGACCTGGCTGACGTCAACAGCTGCACTGACCCAGCAGCCATTCAGAAGAAAACCCCAGGCTGTGAGATAGCTGGAGATCCATGAATCTCTCTGTCTTCATCCCTGAAGAGATTACAGCCTCTTCCTTCTGTCCCCACCCAACCCCAAACCCAGAGGAAAAAGGGACCCTTAGTCTTCAGTTTTGTTGCTACCCTGGGAAGTGCAAAACTGGGGACAATGTGGTCATTGGACGAGGAAACAGATTCCTTGGAACAAAGGGCCCTTCATGGAAAATAAGAGAGACCAGGATTTAACACAGAAGGAAGAGAGCACAGACAGCAAGATGGAGAAAGAGCTGCCAGCCTTTCAAACCTGCAGGAAGGAAAGGAGGGACACAGCCAGGAGGGCAAAGAGCCCCTATCAAGGACATCTCTGCAGCTGGGTACATTGGCCCTTGGTATTTCCCTCTATCTTATCACTAGCACTATTGACAAACTAGATTGATGGGGAACATGCCAGACCATAATTCTCTGTTGCCCAGCAACATATAGCTATCTGTTCTATATCCCCACCAGCAGCAGCAAGACAGATTCTTCTGTAAATCAATTGCCACCTGCTGCCCTGTCAGCGTCAGCCCTCCCTGCCTCTTATCAGAGCCTTGGAGGAAGAGACAGACGGAGAACATCCAGCTCTGCTTCCATTCTTCCAGGAAAGAGAACATATTGATTAATAACT
This sequence comes from Acrochordus granulatus, assembly GCA_032468055.1. Classification (NCBI taxonomy): domain Eukaryota; kingdom Metazoa; phylum Chordata; class Lepidosauria; order Squamata; family Acrochordidae; genus Acrochordus; species Acrochordus granulatus. Next base: position 226,921 of record JANHZU010003956.1, read on the forward strand.
ATGGCTGGCAAGAAAATGGGAGAACAGGTCACCCGCAGGCCAGCACCTCCTTCCTCACTGGAATAAAAGAGGCAGAAAAAACTAGAATGACCCTTAAGTGGACTTTCGATTATCTACATATCACAATTATGTTCCTGGATATTAACATTTTTCAGTTATTATTATTATTCGGCTGATGAAGGGGATAACTGAACAACATCTTCTAATAAGGGAACCAGCAAAATGTCAGACAACATAGCAGGCTGTCCCCACCAAAACAAAAAAAGCCAAAGTCCTTGACAAAAAGGATTCCCCCTTTTATTGAATATGAAAAAACCAAAATGGCAAGTTTGTTCTAGCATTGCAGAATACATTTCCCAGTCATCTTAATTAACCCAGCTTCAGGACCCATTTCACATTATCTCTCAGAGCAGAAAATGCCCTTCATTTCCATTCATTTTTCCAAATACCCAAATGATTATTGCAGTGTCTGTGTTTAGACCTTATGTATTCAAACACTGAAGGTGTCAGCAGATGCTATGTCCAACAACTCATATAATTTCTGAATAAGCAGGATTTTTGTAAACATCCAGTATTTGGGAATCTCCTCCTTTTCCCTACCCATCAATCAGGCTTCAGGATCTATTCCTTGTTTTACCAAGCAAGCAAATGAAAAAGGGGTGAAATGACAGAAAGTCTTAACACTCAGGTCATAGATTTTTATCTCCCTAATATGAACAAAAGACAAATATTATCTGGTCCTTTTTTCTAAAGTATAAAAATAGCAAAGAGGGACTAATTCTGTACCCATCTGAATATTCTGGATTTCAGATTCCAATAAGAAATATCTTGCCGATAAGGGCAAATTGCCACTAAAGCATGGAAATCATTTGCCTCCAAACTGAAATTCAAGATGTTTGAGAAAAAGAAAATTTTTCTCTTCCCTTTTTGCTCAACATGAAAAGTGGTAAATCTGGGAGCTGTTTGGTGAAACCTAAGAATCCATTCTCAAAAAAACCCCCATCAAATCAAATACATAGTTCGTATGCAAAGGAACAAGCATTTTGGAGCCTAGAGTCTATATACATTATTGAATTAGAAGCTAAATTTCAGAAGTTAGAAGTTAGTGAAATTAAAATGGCACTTCTATCCATCCATTGACCAAAAGGTTAGGAATCCTAGCTTAGATTGTGTTAAAGATACATCATCAAAAATTGGAGATGGATAGTCCATGCTATGTTCTTTAAATAGATGGACTTAGTTTCTAGTTGAAATAAAAGCTTGTTTGGAATATTACAGCCATTGGAACCTAATTCTTTCTCTTTTCAACTGCAGTTATTCAATGGCAAGAATAAAGCACTTTGTTCATGGTAGAAGGCACCTTTTTAAATGGTGGCTTTACTATAACAAAATAGATCTTGAAGCTGGGCATTAAATCAAGCTTTATGATTCTGAATGTTTAAAGAAAGACAAGCAGAATTAGGTACAAGCAGAATTTTGCAGAGTTCTCTGCAGAATTTTGCATGTACATGTTTCCATCATTCTCAGCAAGATCAGACGTCCACATTATTTTTCAGAAGAGCCTTACCTGTAAAACCCACACAGGGTACAACCTACAAACAAAATGTTCATGACCAAAATTACAAGAGCTAACATCCTGTTCAGACAACCCTCTGTAAAGAATCCGAGATAAGTTGAAAACCACCATATCCATACATTATCAATCCCTTGTTCACAGGACCTGGCATTTAAGGAATAAAAGGCCAGGCTCATTCAGTCCCTGTGACCTGGCAAGTTAAGGATGGCCCACAGTTATGAAACACATGGACTGTCCCTGTGAGTGCTTTTGGCCACTGGCTTAATCTTTATGATAAAATTCCAGGCGTCAGCCAACACCATGTGGATTGGTTGGGCAAGGTCTGTTGCACACACACAATATTGCAGAACCCAGTCCAGAAGACTGCCCTGTATGGATACAGAACCTAATACTTCTCCACCTTGAACTCAAATCTTCACAGGCACTGTGCTTCTCAGATCCCCTATGTACACAAGGAGTCCAAACACAGCTGAACATTTTGATGTCGTATTGCAGTAAGAATACGTATAGCTCCCTTCATTGAACTACAGGAAAACTGCTTCTCTTCCTGCTTCTCTTTTTCATATACACACACAGAGAGAGAAGATAAATCTATTAGATGTTCCCATACCCATTGCCTATTCTTGACAAATTCAAGACATACAACAGCTCTGCACAATGTTCCAAATGCCAGGGCAGCTCTCCACAGTCTTCTATACAGATACACACCATTCAACAAATATTCCTAAGCCCCATTTCTTACACCCCAAAAGGCTGTTGCTTATATCAGCATTAAGCATGCACAGCACAGCCCTTCAGCTTGTCCTCTTGTTCACACTGATCCCCATCTTACAGATCTCCCTCTAATCTGATCCTTATGTCCAAAATAATTTATCGTTATCCCCAAACACATGGACTGTGTGTTTGTCTCCCCAAAGAGAGCAATGTTTCATCAAAACTGCTTCCTTTCCTCAAACAAATAAACAGAAGGATATATCTACCTGCCGTTGGACACATACACATGGACTATACTGGAAAAAGAACACAACCTGAAGCATCTTCTGAGCATAGTTGAATCCCAGCAAACAGTCTACAACCTTGTCTTGCAAAGGACAAGGAGCACCCCCAAGATCTTACCCACCCACCCAACCCTGCTATAATTCTAATACATAAATCAGGAGCAATGTACCCGCTGCTCACTAATCAGCTGCTTAAGGCAGGTGATCTCATCCTGGTGCTCCTGAAGGGAGCAGCCTTCTGTTTTAGGCCCAGATCCAACTGCCACACCCTTTTGCTGCTCACTCCACAGCCATAACTCAGCCCCACACACTGGCCACAATTCCCACATATCCTCCTGAGCACACAATGCTTCCGCTTCTCACACCCCAAACTTCCCACTCCCTGTACACTTCACACACACACACACACATTTGCCTGCTGCTATATACCACTTCTGCTGTGGTGCAATCAGATACAGACTGGTCTCCTCTTCTTCCTCCCTTCTTCTCTCATTTGCATCAAAGGATCATCCCCAGACTAACACACACAAATGCCCTATCCTGCAGATGGCCTTACTCCTTTTCTACTCCTAGTGTAAGCCTTCACTCCCTTCACACACATACTTGCACCTGCACACAAACACAGACATCTTTAACCCTGACGCATCCTCCTCGGCATAAATTCTGAACATACAGGGTGAACATATATCTACATTTTCTCCCTCTTCACTCTTTCATGCCCACAGTTTTGGTTCACCCCCAGCACTGCTACAATGCTCCCCCACACTCTCACATTATCCACTGAAAGATGATTTGAGAAAACTTGCCTGATTTTGATCCCAATCACTCCTCTAGTCCTCTTGTCCCCGACCCGGGAACCCCACATTCTCATATGCGGTCTCTGCAGAAGGGACCCCTGATTCCACTCTCCCACCCAATAGTTGGGGCTATTTGCCTCCACTCTCCTCCTCAATTGCTTCCTGTAATAAAATCACCAACGACCAACCAACCACACTGGAGCCTTTAAGTTGCTCCAGATTCAGGGAGATCCTCGTCACCCCGACACCCGGCCGCGCAACTTTTCTCAGCAGCAGAGGGGGCCACCGAAAAACCTCCTAACTGGGAGGAGGATGCTCTTCAGGGAATCCTAAGAAGAGTTCGCGCCCACTTGGAAATCTCATGATTCTCTTCTTTTCCAGATTTAGGGACCCCGTCCCTGTTTTTTCAGGTCCTGACAAAAATGGGCCGGGGGGGACAGACACACCTCCCAGCCAAGAAAACATCGGTTTTCTTTCCCCCCATCCGACCGTCCATCCGATATCCCCGAAGTTGATAGAGAGGGCAGGGGCTCGGCTCCCCTCTGCGCTCCGCCGGGCCCCCTACCTGAGCCGCGCCCGTCCTTCCGCCCACTCCGCGGCCGCTGCTGTCGCCTCGCCGGCTCCTACTGCTTCAGCTGCAGCGACTGATCGATGTGACATAATCGGCGGCGGCGGCGGCGGTGGCGGCAGCGGCGGCGAGTCCCCTCCCTCTGTGCCCCGCCCTGCCCCCATCCCTCCTCCCGCCTTTCCTTCCCAGCTCCGGTTCGGCCCCAGAGCTGATAAGGAGCAGTAAGATAGAAATCGCTTTCTTGGCACGTACGCACGCACACCCCCGGCCCGTCGCGTGGAAGGAGAATTTGGGAGACTTGGGTGGGGTTGGGGTGGAGTTAACCTATTCGTCTATTCTCTGCACCCTGGAGCGGGAGGACACCCGGTTCCCTCATTCTGAGCTGGGGAGGGGAGGAGAAGGGGTGTCTCCGGTGCTTTAGAAATGTACGGATGTGGTGAAGGATGCCTGGGAGGGTGAAAACGAGGCAGGTGGAGCGGAGTAGATGGGAGCCCGAGCAAGTCCCAGCAAAAATGCAGAAGGCAAGAATCGATTAAGAGAAGAGAGCCAGGTGCTGAAGCCTTATTTTGTCTCCTGGGTGAGGTGACTCTGCTTGAAGGTCACGCCCAGATCCCCCAGTTCCCGGCAAGGTCGCGCTTTTAGCCGAAACCCGTCGGAGCCGGCCGGCCGGCTTCTGGAGCGCCTGGGAGGGACCGCAGCCCATCGCAGAAGCAGCCAGACCTCCGAGCCAAATTGCCAATCGACGATGCTCAACAGCCTTCCTCCGTCTGTGGCTCTGCTGGCCAGCCGGGGGTGATGGCCCTTGTGACTCTACCGAAGGGCAGCCCTAACGCTTGGTCAAAGGAGCGGCGCTGATATTTGCCTGGGGAAGAAGATGGCCAGAGAAGTCCGTGCTGCAATGACAGAGGCCAGAGGGCCAACGCCTTCGCTGTGGCAGGATGCTAAAAGGAGTCCAGCCCCAGCCATATTGCTATACTGTATTTCACAGAGCAAGGCGGTGCTCTGTTCCTGGCAGTGAAGATGCTCTTGGCAACTTGAGGTTTCTGACCAACAAGCCAGAAGCTCCCGGGGCGGAGGGATAGAGGACCCACAAGGATGAAGGGGTAGAAGCAGCCAAGCAAGTCTTCCTGAGCCAGAGCATGTTTGGGGGGAAGGGGGAAGGTGACTAGCCTGTGGCTTATAATTGGTTTCGGAGTGTCTCATCTGAAAAAAAAAACTGAAGAATTTGAAAAGCTGTATGCAAGAGATGTATAGATCAAAGGACTTTGGCATACCTTGGACAAGGAGGAACAGAGGCCAAACCAAAGGGCTTCTCCAAGGAGCGGGACCTTTTGAAGGATGAGCAAAGGAGTGAAGTGTCCATCGTAAGGACATAGGAAGAGCTGGGCTGGATCGGGGTAAGGCTTGCCTTCCATAAAGGGAGGATCTCATAGGACCTCCCTTCAGTCCTGTTCTAAGAAGCCTGCTGTTTTCTTATTATTTATCCCAGTAATGCTTATACTGTCCAGTCTATAGATTCTGGATGGTGTACAAACCAGCAATATCAAAGATGCATCCATCAACAATACTTCATAAGTAAAACAATATTGAAAACATAATATTACAGATAATTTGACTAATAGCCTTTGAATGTCTTATCCCTGAGGCTGCCTAATTTCCTTCAAAAGACATCTAAGCCAGGGCTCCATCCGTAGCAGTAGTAAATAATCTTTGGGTGGCTACAGAAGGTATTTAACTCCTTCAGAGAATGAGCCAATCTTGATAGAAGATGAGGCAATTATGCAAAGGAGGTGAGGCCCTGTCAGACATATTGACAAGGCCAAAGTTTACAGGGTGTAATTCAACTTGGAATTTATCTTTTCCCAAAGGTGTAATGTTAGAGTTTACATCTTCTGCCTCAAATTGGCAGGAATCCACCCTGCTGACTCTCTGGGTACCTGATGAAATGCAGTGGAATTTTCATAGGGCTTCCAAAACCACAAACATGAATTTGGGAGGCTGCCAATGCCAGGTCTAATGTATAATTTAGTTAACAGTCTGGGTTCAAGCCTGGCTTGAGGTAAAACTAGCATGGTTGCCCTTGTTGCTGAAAAGGTGTGGATGCAGGGTGGGGGATGTTTTCATGTTGATTCTGCTTGATCTCTCAGTAATTTTTAATCTATCCACAGTATTTCTTTTTCTCTTCTGTTCAATCATATCCAGTTCTCAGAGACTGCCTGGACACATCCCTGCAGTTTTCTTGGCAAGGTGATTTGACACTGCCTCCTTCCTAGGGCTGAGAGAAAGTTACTGACCCAAGATTACCCAGCTGACTTTGTGCCTGAAGCAGGACTTGTGGTACCTTAACCACTACACCAGACTCTCATTCCTATAAACACACACACATACTTATACATATACATGCATATAATACATACACACAGACATATACAAACACAGCCATGTGAAAAAGAAAGTACACCCTCTTTGAGTTCTATGGTTTTATGTATTAGGGCATAGTAAAAATCATCTGGTCCTTAACAGTTTTTAAAAGTAGGTCAAGACAATGACAGATGAACAACAACACATGACATATTATACCAGGTCATTTATTTTACAAAAAGAAAGCCAAAATGGAGAAGTCACATGTGAAAAACTAAGTACACCTTATGATTCAATAGCTTGTAGAATCACCTTTAGCAGCAATAACTTGAAGTAATCATTTTCTGTATGACTTTAACAGTCTCTTAAAATGTTGTGGAGGAATTTTGGCCCACTCTTTGCAGTACTGCTTCCATTCATTGAGGTTGTGGACATTTGTTTAAGCACAGCTCCCTTGAGGCCCCACCACAGCATTGCAATTAGGTTAAGGTCTAGATTTTGGCTGGGCCATTACACCCGCTTGATTATTTTCTTTTTCAGCCATTCTGTTGTAGATTTGCTGGTGTGCTTGGGATCATTGTCTTGTTGCATGATCCAATGTCAGCCAAGCTTTAGTTGCTGGACAGATGGCCTCACATATGACTCTAGAATACTTTGGGATACAGAGGAGTTCATGGTCGACTGCAAGGTGCCCAGGTCCTGTGGCTGCAAAACAAGCCCAAATCATCACCCTTCCACCACCATGCTTGACGGTTGCTCTGAGAGGTTTGTGCTGACATACCGTGTTTGGTTTTCACCAAATGTGGAACTGGGTACTCTGGCCAAACATCTCCACTTTGGCCTCGTCTGTCCAAAGGACAGTCTTGCGATTTGTTCAGATGCAACTTTGCAAACCGAAGCCGTACTGCCATGTTCTTTTTAGAGAGAAGAGGCTTTCTCCTGGCTACCCTTCCAAACAAACTGTAATTGTTCAGTCTTCTTCGAATTGCACTGTCATGAACTTTAACATTTCACATGTTCACTGAAGCCTGTAGAGTCTGAGATGTCACTCTTGGATTTTCTGCCATTTCTCTGAGCACTGAACGGTCTGACCTTGGGGTGAATTTGCTGGGATGTCCATTCCTGGGAAGATTGGCAACTGTCTGGAATATTTTCTACTTGTGAATAATCTTCTTCGCTGTAGAATGATGGACTTTAAATTGTTTAGAAATGGCCTTAGAACCCTTCCCAGATTGATGGGCAGCAACAATTGCTCTTCTAAGATCACTGCTGATGTCTTTACTTTTGGCATTGTGTTAACACAGACCTCAATGTGGGAGACTGGCAAACTCCTAAAACTTCGGCTTTTATAGAGGAAGCCATGCTTGCTGTTGATCAGTTGCTCAGGGGCACTTGATTAGCAGCACCTGGCTGCTCCTGAGCCTCTTCATGCCTATGGAAGCAGTAAGGGTGTACTTAGTTTTTCACAGAGGGCTTCTCCCTTTTGGCTTTCTTTTTGTAAAATAAATGATGACCTGGTGTAATATGTCACGTGTTGTTGTTCATCTGAGTTTGTCTTGACCTACTTTTAAGAACTGCTAAGGACCAGATGATTTTTACT
>JANHZU010003956.1:306198-333260 GCA_032468055.1 Acrochordus granulatus
TTTAGGTTGGCCATAGCTTTCCTCCCAAGGAGCAAGCGTCTTTTGATTTCATGGCTGCAGTCACCATCTGCAGTGATTCTGGAGCCTCAGAAGGTGAAATCAGCCACTGCTTCCATTTCTTCTTGGCACCCTCCCTTAAAACTTCTGCAAATGGGAGGGAGAGGCTTTGAAGCACATATCAGAACCTGAAACTCCTCCGACTTCCTCAAACTGGGAGAAACCCATTTGAAGATTTTGGCCCCAGGCACCCTGGAAACAAAGTGAAGAGCTGGGAAGAGGAGTGGCACGTTGACATGTAGCTTGCAGGCCAGTAAAATGCTCAGCTCTTTCTTACTGTGCATACAATGGAAACAGCAGTCTACCTGAGGCAGCAGGTAGCAGTCAATCTGAGCAAAAGGGCTCAGGGTGTTAAATACCAAAGCCTATTCACTGTTTAGCACAGAAAAAAAAATTGGGCAGAAAGAGTAATAGGCAAAATCTTTCTTTTCTGAAGTTTAATACACAACAGTAAAAGAAGAGAAGATGACATCAGATGTAGTCTAGAGGCAGAAGCATGGTGCGCATTCACAATGAATATCCGAAACTGCTACACTGAAAACTGCCCATTCACCCACTTACATATGCTCTCTGTATGTTGCGCATGACTGCAGATCTGGTAAAGCACACTGATTTCCCATAGGCATGCCTGAGTTTTGAGTTCAACTTCTCAGACATTTACCACATTTCCAGCATGTGGATAAATTGTAGGTGGAATCCAAATGAGTCATGCTGAGAGTGGGTCCATTGAAACTAAAGAGAATTAAACTGAGAAGAATTTAAATCTCTACAAGCTCAACAGATTAAGCATGATGTATGTTGAGCTCAAACCCAAAGTCTTTCTCTTTCAACGGTTTATGAAAACTAAAATAATACAATTTCTAAACTATCAAATCAATCAAATCTGCATCAGCTGTTAGTATTGGTGTGTGAATCTGAAACAATTATGAAGAAAGAAGATTTGTAGATTAACGATCACAGCAGGCAAACTGTTAGAACAGGTATTGCCTACAGGAAGATAAACCGTTTTTCTTAGCTAGGATGTGTCACCTACATCCTTCTTGTAAAAAATAAATGAATGAATCTCTTTAATTACAGAAGCAATCAAAAGCTTTTAGTTGAATATCATTGACTAAATGTTGATAGTTTAATACCACTATTCTGATGCTATAAAATAAATTCCGCAGAACCTTTTTTTACACATTGTTTACCTGGAAAGGTATCCTTTCATTTCAAATGGAATGGATATTTTATTTTATTGTTAATTTATGGGCATAGCACCTGGTCACTAGCTGGTTAGGCAGGAAATCTTGGCTCAGCATACTTGGTTCAGGTCCGCAGAGTCATCCCTAAATTATCATCTTAAATTTCAAAAAGAGCAAAAGACTCCAGGCTGTGATCCATAGAGTCCATAACAAGCTATGATGACACCAAAATGATGACACACACATGGCAAATGCTGCAATGACATTTGTTGTCAACAAGTAGATGTTTTGCAAGATCTGTGAGATTATGTCATTGTGCCTTATCTGTTCCTCTCCCTTATGGATGTTCATGCCTGCGCACTATTTCTTGGAGCACAATGTTACAATCATAACAGCAAAAGCAGGGGGCATTTCCCAGAGAATAGCAAGGACATCATTCAAAGCTTTCCTATACAGATCTGAATTTTTATAGTCTTTTCATGGATTGAAAGAGACCATCAGACAATGGATAATACATGGCTAAAACATGCACTCATGTCTCATCCTGAGAACAGATCAAAATATCCCAGTTACACGTAAACATTTAAAAAGAAAGACTGCATTGTGCATGTGCAAAAATACAAATCAGGTAGCACTGCATGCTCACATATACACTTACATACAGAAATGCAGCATCACATATTCTGATGTGGAAAGCATGCCTCATGCAAGGTTAGCACTTTACTTACTACATGTCCCACAAATACGTGTAGACACACTCGTATATAAAAATATTTAAGTGAGTGCATGCACGTTTAATCACCCACAGAGTCACGGTGTTTTTTTAATGCAAAAGTACAGTCCGTCACACAAGCCGCCTAGGCACCATCTCCATGCCCCTTAGGGTGGCAGGCTTCCTCGAACCCCACCCACCAAGTCGGGCTACTGTTTCCCACCGCCAGTCCTGTACCTGCTTCCGTGCCTGCAGCCTCCGCCTCCTTGGGCAGCAGGGACAGGAGAGACAGAGTGAGCAGACATGTTACAGGCAGAGGGAGCAGCAGAAGCCATTGGGGAGAACCAGAGGCAAAAGCTGGGCCAGGACAGCGCAGAGTATTCGCACTAGGCAAAGGGCAAGAAAGCAAGACTAGGAGCTGGGCAGGAGGGGAGCAGCTGAGGGCAGCAGCCGGTACCTCCAAGAAGGCCTGTAGGTCACCCTCGAAGAGCTGGTGATGAAAGCGTGAGGGAGGGCGGGACCGCCGGATGCGCTGGGACTGTGGCCTGGAACCAACATTTTTGTGGTGTGGGGAGGAAGGCAGATGTCAGAGCGTCCCCCAAGACTGGAGCAGTCTCCTCCCCAGAGTTCTGCTTGGTTTCTCAATCGCAGAGTAGGCTGAGGAATTCTTACAAGGGAAGGCTCACCACCATCACCACCACCCCACTACTGCCACCACCACTTGAGTCTCTGTAATCTTCATCAACCCTAGCATTTCTTTTTACCTGGCTAATTCTCTATCGACTGCAGCACCTGGGAGAGCAAGAAGAAAGAAGAAGACAGAGAAGTTAAACTTTGGAGTCTGAGTGGCTCTATTCCTGCCTCTGATTTAGAGTAAAATCAGATAGCTTGCTGCTTGATCAAGATCATCTCACTGAAATAAACTCATTCATGCAGATTACTGACTCATCTGGACCAGGCTTAGCAAGAATCCGGGTTTTGGTCAGAAACCAGCATTGTACAGATTGACATAAGGGCCAGTCAATCGCTTTATGAAATTTCTTTCACTGCTTTCCAAGAGCTACCAACTGGCGAGCTCTTGTCATATATATATTTATATTCACACATACACACATACATACTGCATGTATACACGTGTGTATGTATGTCTTTATATCGAGTGTATACTGTATGTATATATGTATGTACATGTGTGTATTGCTTTTAAAATAATGCCAAAAAGAAAAAGGATGAAAAAAATTCACAAAGATAATTGTGGCAGAAAGACATATATTGTCAGAGAAAATGAAAAAAATACATAGAAAGTGCTTTTTTTAAAAAAAAGAGAAAAACAAAACAAAGAATGGTTACAATTCTGTATATACTTATCTAATGCCAATATTATTCAAGTACATATACATTTACAATACATTTATATAACTATCAGCTCTTATCCTACTCCCCAAACCAACTTCATTATTCTCAGAATGCATATAAGGCTTTTTAAATTATATTTTCAATAAAGCACAGAACTGATATTTAAACATGCTAAAGGAAACTGATGCAGGAAAGAATCACAGATTTTTTTCTTAAAATGCTGGGGGTTCAAGAGGCTATCAGCAATCAGGATTCAAAGCATAGCCAATGCATACCATACATATCTGTGTATGTATGCTTGTATTTGTAACAGAAGGGATCCCAACTCCCCAACGGATGCTGTCTCTTCCCTTAAGTGAACACAATCGTCACTGCCTTTTCCACAAGAAACCTCAGGATCAGAGGTTCTCCGAAAGGAGTACATGGCAAACTTCTTCAACAACCTGTAATTTCAAGGACATTTTGGGAGAAAGCATAACAATCAAGATCATGTGCTTCTCAATGTCTTTTTGCAATGATCATGTGCTTCTCGAATCCTTAGAAGCTGAATGAGTGAATGAAATGAACAAGCAATGCTGTGCTTCTAATCAAAGAGTACAGATATTATCTATTCCTTCACACCTCACCTTTCTCTATTGCTTCCTTCATTTGATCATGCTTTGCTTGCAATTTTGTTTGAATACTTCGTCCAGAAAGATATTCTTTAAATTTCTGTGCAAGAGATATCAAGAAATCTGTTATCAAAGAAAACAGTAGAAGATTGGGCTGAGTGGGACAAATCCCTCTGTCTACTGATCATCCAAGACATCTTCCTGAAGCTTTCAATAAACTGCAATCATAACACAAAGACTGAACGGGACAGAACTAATCTTTTATTCTTCATAAATGTGTCTGGCTGGATCTAGCCAACTGTTTAAAATCCAAGAAAATGGCCCAGTTACTTTTCTAGATTATTCAGATTATTGGACAGGGCTAAATCGCCATCTGCAGAAATGGAAAGTACTGCATTATTGAATAAAAGAGAAACTGAATTTCACTCAAATCAATCTTTTATCGTTTTACTTTCAATCTGGGCCTCTGTAATACTTAACTAGGAGGTCAGAGAGTCTCATTCTACAGTGTATTTAATGTTTTGTGTTTCTCCACTTTGGGAAAGAAAATCCAAAGCCACCTTCTTTTTGTTTTGTTTTTTTTTTCTAGAATGGGGCTAAAGGAAGGTCTTGCTCAGTCAGAACTTCTCTGAAAATGCTGGATAGGTGCCGAGGGATTACATAGAGACAGCATTGCAAAGAAGAGACCTATCAGTAGCAAAAGTGATTTCATGTTGTCTTATATAAATAAGAGGAAGGTAAGTTATCATAAAACCAGTTCTAGTGAAATCTACATTAATTTAAATAAACATCAGTGAGGCAGCATAACCGGCAAAATGTATTATAGTGGCCTCAGTTTTATGACTGCATATTAAGGGTGCATCAAGTTTAATTCTTTTAGTTTATCTAGGATTCTACCATGATATAGAAGCTCTCCGTTTCCTGCTGGTTGGCCCGGCGTTTTGCCAGTGCCTGCTTCCCACCAGCATCAGAACCTGTGGACTTGAGTGACTCGGTAGACTGACAGCCTTGAAAGGCATCGAGGGCCTCTGGCTCCTCTGCTGTCAAAAGATCTATCAGACTTTGCAGGGTAGCCTTCAGAGTCTTGTTGACCTGTGAAAGAAAATAGCAATCTCGACACCAAGAGCCTTCTACAGCAGAGAGGTCTTCATAAGAACCCAGTTACGAACATTTTGATGGAACCCAAACATCCTGCTTTTGCACTATCTCAGAGAATAGGATAGGCATGTGCAGAACCGTCAGTGGCAAGAGGAAGAGCTAAAATTTCTCTCACCCCAACACTTCTCCTTTGCAGTCCCACCTGAAAATTAATTATTTCCACCATCTTAACTGCACTTGGGTCTCTACCAGTACCTACTTCATCTGTCTCCAGTGTGATGGCATTGAGGCGGGACTGGATGTGCTGGAAGCGGGAAACAAGTTCATTTCTCAGTAGACCCTCAGCCCGGACTTCAGATACCTGAAGACAGAAAAATTGCAGAAGAGAGAGAATAAGGGCCAGCCTGAGCAGAAGGCAAGAAGTCTAGAACAAGCAGCTGAGAATCTTCTCACCTCATCACCTTCATGAGGCTGGTAGTCAAAGGACAGAGGAGGGCAATATGCTGCAGGATTGGCCTCCATCATCCTGGACTTATCTCCCAATGCATCCAAGGCATCGACTGCCCCTTCAATGGCACACAGACCCTGATGCCAAGATGCTTGGGCCCGAGACTCTGCTGCTAGGTAAGTCTTCAGTACCTTGCCCAGCGAAAGGTGGAAACCGAGATCAAAACACTGGAACCATGAAACAAAGATATTTTTAGTTCTTAAGTTATCAGACCAGCCTGGTAATCATTAGGCTCCACTGATCTTCATAACTTTTCCAACGGCTGCACAGCAACTATAGATTAAACACAACAGGCACAATTTTTTTCCATGCATCTTCTCTGTGCTGTGCAGTGGCTTAAGGCATACTGTAAATATATCTGCTAGGAACTGACCCTCTGTTACAAATGCAGGATAAATTATGAAATTGATAATGCAGTAGAAACAAAGCCACGATAAAGTATACAGTAGATTCTTCAAGAAAGGAAAGAAATTCTACAGGATCTGGAATCTTGTGACCAGAAGATTAGAAATCCAATAACATCTGATGGTTTAGGACCACAGGAAAAAAGGCAGCTAAGTAGAATGCCCTTGAAGCTCCATACCAGACATTTACATCTCAGCTAAGACAATTTTACCCTAGCTACAAAAACTGGGACAACCGTTAGATGAAAGCAAAGAGCTATCAAAAACTCCAAGTCTTTGCTTCCACCTAATAATGGTCACGTGAAATGTTGTAACTGAGATATGACAGTCCTAATTCAACTGGTTAGCAGAAAATACTCCAGTATTTTTTTCAAGCTTTCTATTTTCATCTGTGAGGGCAAGACCTAATGGCATTTTTAAATGGAGGATACCTCCATTCAAATAGCTGTTAAATATTGTAGGCATTTCTGCTATATTTCCCAAAACCCCCATTCAAAGGTTACAGGAAAGGAGCTAATTTTTCTATATCTTTTAAAACATCTGTGTTCCACAGTCTTGACCTAGTTTAATACTGATGCATACTCTCTCTCCAAGAATTTTTGGAACTATAATTCTCTAAAGAGAATGCATTAAATCTATCAGCAATTTCAATATTCTCCCCATACAGAAGGTCCCAGGAGACTTCTGACAGGCCATAGAGTTACACTGGAGGAAAACCAGTATACATTTGACATATACATGCACCCATGCTCTGACATAAAGAGTGACAAAAGGAACCCACAGGCAGCCAAAGTCTTGGCACCTGACATTTTAGTGCTCTCCAGCCCCATGTTGCTGATAGAGGATGAGCATGGGGAAGATCAACTCACATCTAGCAGGTCAGCAACATCATGTAGATAGTAGTTACTGATGGCAGAATTGGCAGCGTGTAGATTCAACAAGTAATCATTCCGGGCCTTGGCACATTTCAGCTTGCTCTCTAGGAATTTAGACTGTCTCTGTGAAGATCAAAAACTCATTAGGTTAAAACTCCTGGTTGAAATTCCTTCTCCCCTCCACTTTGTTCCACTTGGTACTTTTGCAAGCATATTTCTTCTTATAAATAATGGCAACAATTTCTCATCAAGGGAACAACCACCTTTCTAGCCTGACTCCAGCAGAAGTTGTGTGATAAATCACTGAGCAAGGGAAGACGGAGCTTTGTAGTAACGTTATTGGGTAGGCAGATGGGGAGTGACAGCCAACTCTTTCTTCCTTCCAGTTAACCCCCTTGATGATACTCTTCTCTTCCAGCCTTCCACTATCCCATAACTATTTTCAAGTAAATGTGTACTAAGCCACACAAAAATAATATTGAGGGATCAGACCAAAGCTCTTACAGGGGATCTTCCCTAACTTTTATTTAACTGGTAGAAATATTTGAAATGTTGATGACATACCACACTATCATTATCATTTGGTAACAGGAGTGCATTTTCTTAAAATGGTTGACAAAAAGATGGGTAGACCTGTGTCCATAAGTATGCTGGAGATCCAGGCTTATGTAGTGGTAGCCCTTAACCTATGACTATAATGAACCCCAGAATTTTGGTTGTAAGTCAAAAGGTACCACATGACCGGACTTGATGTTATGACAATTTTTAGAACAGTTGTAAAGTGAGCCACTGAAGTCATTAATTTTATTACAGTTTAGGAGCCCGATTACTTGAAATAAAAACTATTTCCATACAAACTTCTTGTGCTTTGCAATTACTGTAGCACTGGAGAACCCTACTCATCACCAGGAATAAAATCTTCTCCCTAGAAGCAATGACAGCCATTTGTGCCTTGTGTCATGTTTTATATTGTTGCTTTATTGCTATTTAAATCTTTTGACTTTGGAAATTTTGGTTTTTATTCTTTAATACTGACTAAATTATGTGTAGATATAATTTCACATTTCAACACATAATAATAAATTATCATTATTTCAACTGAAACTTGGACTGACCTAATTATTTAATAAATATTAATAAACTGTCATTTGGGACATCGTGTCCTTTTATGGTGGCCTCCAATAAATAAAACATATCAGAATGTCCTGAATTACACAATAATAAATTCTACCACAATGAAATGCATTGTAAGAGCAACAGCTTTGCACAGCTGCCTTAAAAGCCAAAGAGTACAGGTAGTCCTTGTTTTAGCAACTGCCTCATTTAGTGACCATTTGTAGTTACGATAGCAAAAAAATAACTTTGGGAGCAACCCTCACTTTTACAATCTTCACAGGTTTGTAAAGCAAAGGGAAGTTGAAGTAAGATAAGTGGTTTCACTTAGCAACTGCTTCACTTGACAACAAAATTCCCTGTCTTAGCTGTGGTTGCTAAACAGGAACTATCTGTACTCATATCTGAAACGTTGCCTTGAAGAAAATGGGGCTTTACAAATTCATTGAAAGACCTGATGTGGCTCATGATTCTCTCAACTAAAGAGAACTTCAGGACCTCTTAAGGCACAGGCAAAATCATATAGAGGGAGACCAGACTTCAAATCATTTAGAGCTTCAGCATTTCAATCAAGCCAGGGGATACAGTGGCAAGGAATGTAATTGATGTAAGTTTGTTGTCCCAAATGAGGCCCCACCCACATGCAGGTTATAGGTTGTAGCACTTCTGAATCTTCTTCAGATGCTGACATTTAATATGGATGTCCCCAGTGCACATACAGGATATGAGAAAAAAGCTGAGATATGTTCATGACCTGACAAAGAAGGATCCAGAAACATCAGAAGTCACCAAAGAAAAAAGAAAAGCATGCAACAGAGTGCCGCCAACAAATGTTCACAAATGTACAAAGATAATAAACTCTTAAGTCAGAAATCTCCATGTAAGCAAGAAGGAATATGAGAATTCCAACACGTGCAGTTATAAGATTTCTTACATCATTATTTTCCTGCTTCTGAAAAGCTCTCAGAAGTGACTCCACAATCACTTGCATATGATTAATTAGCTTCTAAAAAAATACAAATGTTTGAGTCAGAAGGAAAAGAACAACTCCTCATAGCTGAATCCTGGAGCCGTAACTTACATCACACAATTCCAGTTCCACAATGTGCAGCAGACACTTAGGAACTCAAGGCAGTAAGCACTTTGTCCAAGTGGACTGATGCAATATAATCTAGGCCAAACCTGTCATCACCTCAAGAATGAAAGCTACAAGGCTGCAGCATGAATTTCATCTGGATGCAGAATGACCGAAGATCACAAAAAGCTGAATTCTTAAGACTTACTCAAATGTTATTTCATAAAGGGAATTCTAGCAAACTCAAGAGGCTGGTACCTGGGTGAGTTCCATGTTGCACTGACATCTTAGAATGTTTAATGGATTTATGTGAATATTAGAACAGCAGTGCGTTGAGTTGAGAAGACCTGTAACCTATGCTATTGTTTCTTAAAGACAACAGCTATCAGTTTTCTTGCTTAAAAAACAGTCTTGTCAGATGGAACCAATCTGCCTCCACCAAGGTCACAGAAGTTTCATATCAGCCCACCAACAGTAGAAAGAAGAACCAAAAGGAAATCAAGTGGCTTGTGGTCTGGACCTACTGACTGAAATTATTGCAAGGTAGTGGATGGACAGAGGTTTTGGTTGGCCTCAAATGTCAGCCAATCTGTGTTCTCCCAAAACTTTCCCCCTTACGTGGAGAAATTCTTTGAAAAGGAACCTCTGCTCATATCTTGCTTCCTATCCCTACTCCAAAGCTGAAGGTGGAATGGAAAGCTCTATGAGTTGCCTCTCCAAAAAGAAACAATAAAATGCAGGTCCCTCCTCTCCAAAACTCTCCAGCTCAGAACTGGAAGAGAAGGTTGGGATTTATGGGCTGCACTGACACAACATATTTAACCTAATTATTGAATTAACTAATTTTCTGTATTTCTCATCCAAAACACTGAGCCACAAACTAGCCAAAGGTGTTTATAAAACATACTACCCCCACCAAAAAAATGAAAAGTTAATATTAAACAAGCTTATTATGTTATGCAAACCCTCTTTTAAGTCTTGATCCAGTGAAGCATGCTATTTTGATAGTCCCACAGCTCTAAACTAATTTACTCCAACACAAGTCCTAGTATGTTCATGTATAGTACTGCTGTTCTAAAAGCCAGCCACTACAATATATCCCCTTAGTATCCTTACTGAAAGACCCCCTCTCCATGGTCACAATTTTCAACACTCCTGTCCCCATTTTCTTGCTACCTTTTCCAGGAGGCGCTCAACCTTCCGGAGTGAAGTACGACGGGGGGTTTTGTCAAGTCCTGCCCCACCCGGGGATCCACTAGGGTCTGAATGCTTTCCGCCACTGCGCTTCTCCTCTTGTCGCTCAGCTTCACGCAGCTTTGCCTCGGCATTCAGGCAATCAATGCGGTACGTCTGGTATGATTTCATAGCCTACAAATAGACAAAATCTGACCAGCTCAAACTTGATGAGCTTTGTTAAGAAAAAAGGACAAATATTAATTATAAATTTAGAGGAATAAGTAAACTGAATTTGAGCCAACAATATAAATTTTTTTTGGAAATTTTTTTGGAAAAAATTACAAAAAAGGCAAAGGCAGTTTTAGGTTGTCTCTTCAGAAGTATAATTTTCAAATCATGGAAAGTAACTGTTAATTCAACTATATTCTGTTCTGGTCAGATCCCATTCCAAGTACTGTGTCCAGTTTTGGGCACCACAATTAAAGGAGGATTCCAAAAAAATGAAATTGGCTCAAAGAAGGGCAATCAAGATGATTGGGGACTAGAAATTAAGCAACAGGAAGAAAGATTTAAGGAGCTGAGTATTTTAGTCTTGAGAAAAGTCAAGAAAGGGTAGATACAATAACTTTATTTGAATGTATGAAAGGATGCCACAAAGAAAAAGGCCATGGCTTGTTCTCGCTCATTCCAGAAACAGAATATGAGATTATGGGTTTAAATTTCAGGAAGACCGATTCTAACTACATATCAGAAAATCCTTCCTGAACACTTGGACAACAACATCAATTGCCTAGAGAGCATAGAAAGATAGCAAACTCTTCACCACTAGTATTGTCTATGCCAACACTGACAGCCATCTGTTGGAAATGCTTTAATGTGGATCCCTGAACCAAGTGGAGGGATGGATTTGATGGCCTCGTTGGCCCCTTATATCCTAAATGCATAATCTGGGAAAAGGAGCATCACAATCTGAGAATAAACACAAACATTCTTCTATGTCTACTGCTGCAAAAGGACTGCGTCATTATATCACTGCCATCTGCCCTATCATTAGAGACTAAATCAGATGACAACTGCAGTATATGGACACTTTTTTCCCACTTACCATCTGCAACTCTGAAATTGCCTTCAGGAGCTCATCCTGCATCTGCTGTTCCATCTCTTTGCTCTGACCAGGGAGAAAAAGGAAGGAAATGCTAAGATAGGGCATCTTTGGTTGTGCATAGTCTACTCATATTACTCATAGTTATAGTAGAAAAAACAGAGACATTGTTATTGAAGTAGGCTAAGAATATCAGCTTTCATTTTTAAGAAAACAAATATTTAATCCTTATAGTTATGGAAATATAATGGCAAGCCTATGAGTAATGCTTGGGAATAATCGTAAACATGGCAATGATTTTCAGTGACCAAGGTGTAAGGCTTCAGTGCTCAGGCAGTTCTTGGCTTCCTTCCCATGACACAAACAATTTGAATAAGCAGCCTACACACGCTTTAAAAAAACATAAAGGCCAGCCAATTCAGACTCTCACTGCATAAAACTATATAGACTATCCTGGCCAAAAAAGATTGAATACAAGCCCAGTTTAGATGTAATGGGAAAACACAATTTTCTGCTTCATGAAACTACATGTTTAACCTCAAAGAAGTAAGATTAAATCATAAATCTTGACTTTTCACAAAAAAACCTTCATTCTGCATGCTGCCTAATCTCAGACTATGATTTGTCAGCAATAGAAGGGAAAACATCCAATGTCCTCCTTACAGTGTGAAAAAGGAAGAGAAGGGAAAGATGGAAACATACTAGCCTGGTTCTCACACCAATTCATTCATTCCTTAGAACAGCATTGTATTCAAGTCAATTGTTGACTCCTGGACAAGTCCCTGCAGTTTTCTTGGCAAGATTTCAGAAGTGATTTGCCAATGCCTACTTCTCAGAACTGGGATAAAGTGACTGACGCAAAGTCATCCAACTGGCTTCATACCTCAGATGGGACTAGAACTCACAGCCTCCCAGTTTCTAGACAGATGCCTTAACCACTGCACCACACTAGCTCTCCAGGCTTTCAAAGCCTATACCTACAAAACAGAATTCTAGCATCCCTTGCAATGTCTGTTTCCTGACTGGTCTACCTTGAAGGGCTAACATCTCCTTCACAATCTTTCTGGTTCTATCTCGGCTAGAGACTACCTTAATCCTGCAGGAGGACAAACTGCCTGATGGGGCTGCCTCTTTTGTGCCACATTTAACAGTTCATGGGAGCATTTGGGCCGGGCCACTCAGTTTTCTGCTCTTTGAGAGTTCTCAATTATAATGTTCGCCTGCAACCAATTTATAGGAAGGCAATTACTTGGCTGAAGACACTGAGCACTGAGCCATTTTACACTTCTTAAAATGTAAATATCCATCTACTGAACGTGGTTGTCTTTCTCAGCTGCTGTTTGCCTGTAGATAAGACTTACATAATCAAGAGTTGTAATTCATTGACAAAAAGAAGGCTTGCAAACTGCTGGATTTGTGAGCACCATGTTTTCAGATCAGGATCTAGAAAGTGGATGAGTGCCAGAGCTCCAAATATAAACATAGAAATGATTGTGCATGACTTTGAAGCTTTGGTAAGCAAGATACAAAAGGGAATGACTAGTGGATTACAAGGAGATGCTGAATACAAATAGCACTTTGGGCTCAGAGTATAATATTTGAGCCCATCCTCCACAGTGGCAAACCTCTCCCATATACAACCACCCATCAGTTTTGGTGCTGATACTTCACAACTATGTTCCAGGCCACCAGGTCTGCCAGGTAAGGAACTGGATAGAGGAAAATATTTCCCAGGATTATTTAACAGTCACAGAAACAGTTGCCACCCTCTGAACTGATCAATAGATGACTCAAGAGAACATTCTGACACAGATGCTAGACAGTCATGAAAAATCTTCTTTCTGCCACTTTTCAGTCAAGCATAATAACTGGCTGAGGGCAAAGAGAGACTCCGGCAAGAGTAAGGCCAAGAAAGAAGAGGCCTTTGCCCAGACCTAGGTCTCCGGACAAAGTCCACCTTTGATAGACATATCAAAGTGCTTACTGAGGATGAAACCCACTCTGCTCCCCTCCAAAGCACCTACTTTCCGGGCCAATCGTCCCACATCTTCGCTGATGTGCACCAACCGAAGCGCCAAATGGCCTGTATAGATTTCACTCAGTGCTCCATGATCCCGGCTTGCCTGCCGTGTCTGGTTGAGGATAGTATACCAACAATTCAAAGGAGAAGGAAGATTTTGGTCCTTTCTGCATGGAAAGAAGGAAACCTTTAATCTTTGACTGGAGGAACAATTTGTTTAGAGTACCTGCATCTTTGGCTTTTATCATCCCTTTATCTCTCTTCCTTATTTGCAGTTTGTTTTTTCTATTGTTCCTCATCATTAACTCCAAGGATGTAATTAATACCTATAATTGATCTTGGCTAAGTCTGGTAATCTGCCCAGAAGATGGAAAAATGTGAGTCAGGAACACCTAAACTCTAGAACTGTGATTAGCCTGTTTTGGATTAGGTTGTGATCCTGCTGAAAAAGGAGATCTGGAGTCTGGGGAAGATCCAAAACTGCCTTTCTGTGGTTGTAACAGCAGCAAGGAGTGTTTTTGCACAACCACATTTAGTGTTATCAACAGTGACCATTCCTAAGCCATTTGGATCTGGCATCAGTTATCACATCTTGGTTACACTCCAGTGTGACTGCTACAATGCATTTCATCCATTTGCACCATACATATAGTAGCTTAAGATTGAAGTACTGCATACATAAAAAAAATCAGAGTAGATCATTATTTGTTCTACTGTCTCATCTTCTAGTGCAGCAATGTAGTAATAAAGTTTGGTTATCTTTCACTTTTCCTGCTACTCAGGAGACTTCCCTATTTAAATCTACAGTCAGAACTCCACATCTTCATGTTCTTTCTCATAAGAATGAGAGCTTTTATTATTGTGCTAACACTGCACTGGTACATCAAACCCAGTATTGTTGGTGAAGTAATCTCGTCATTTTTTTCCCTTCCATTCAATTGGGTTTGATTCCCAGTGACTGCCTGGACAAGTCCCTGCAATTTTCTTGGCAAGGTTTTTCAGAAGTGGTTTGCTGTTTCCTGTTTCCTAGAGCTAAGAGAAAATGACTGGCCCAAGGTCACCCAGCTGGCTTTCATGCTTAAGGCAAGACTCATGGTACATCCTGATTTCTAGCCTGGTGACTTAACCACTCAACCCAATCATAATATGATGCATTTGTATCTTCTGGGATGAATTGTTGAATGTAACATGGGATCACAGAAATTTAGTTGCAGATGATATAATCAACCATCCTGATAGAGTCAACCTTAACCCCTGACCTTCCATCAGAAACCCATAATTTCTTCATCTACCATCCCATCAATCATTTTTTTTCCACTGCTGGCCACCTCCAGAAGTAATTTTTCAAAAATAGAATAAGCAAAATCAGGCTTTCCTTAGCAATATCAAAATTGCTTTTACAGAAAGGCATTTCGTGGCTCAATTGATATATCCTGCTTTATCTCTTAGAGGAGGTCACCAGACATGAATACAAGACAGGATGAAATAAGCCCCTGCAGTTTTCTTAGCAAGATTTTGGAAGTAGTTGGCCATTCCTTTCCTCTTCCTAGGTCTGAGAAGAGGGATTGGCTCAGTGTCATTCAACTGGCTTTCTTGCCTAAGGTAAGTGAATATTATTATATACCCTGGGCCCTTTAATTTGGAGAATCTTCTTCTATATAATGATATTCTAATCAATTATAATTACGTTACAGTATTAATCAATGTTTTATTCTATGTTTGTACTGCACATAGTTATAAGCTCATGGCAAATAAAATTACCCTTACTGTTACTACATGAGTGCTACATACTTTCAGTATTATAAGCACCTCACTCATGTCAAGCATCACATCTGCTTCAACCTACTCCCCTTCAAATATCCAAAAACATTTTTGTAAGATTTTTTGAAGCAATCATGTCTTTCATGTACTGTTACATAAAACATAGTTCAGTGTTATGGTCCTTTCAATTTTCCTTGTGAGATGTTGCTATGAGGAAGGTCCACATTATTTGACAGGCAAAATCAAGCCCAGCAGTTTTCTACGAGTATTATGAAACTGATTTAAGGGTTATGAAATGTACTCCACTAAAACCGAATTGCGTATTGACTGGAGAGTGAATAAAATGTCAAAAGGATTTTGGGAGAGAATGCGCCCCGTATCCCTAGCTCTCCCAAGAGATTGGAAGGCTGGGAAAGATTAATCTGTTTCTTTAAAAAAAAGGGGGCGGCAGAAATGAGGAACAGGACTCGAACCTAAGCAGACTGACAAGAACTGGGCTAATAAAAAATATTTCAACAACATCCAAATGCAGAATTACTGGTCATAAACTTTATATTTCTTCCTGTATAGTTATTTGCTGTTCTGTCTCTTATCTGCCAATGGAGCAGCAACTGTGGTTTGGGAAACAATCACCACTGAGGTGCCTTACACACGAAATGGACCCCAGTGAAGTTTTGCCAGGAAAGTTCCAAGGATCAAACTCTTGAAACTTACTGTTCAATAGTGTCTCAAACTTTTTCCAGATCCTACCTATACAATCACCATCCTCAAGTTGTTTCTGTGGAAGTTCCTTCTCAACATCTGTTCACCTTCTGAAGAACTAAAGATTCTACCTGAAATTCTGATGCTCCTTGGAGCCACGTATCTTAGCTGAGAAGCGTTCAGACAATTTCTCCAGTCCTCGGGAATATTCTTGTTCAACCTCAGCTTTCCGGCGCAAGAAGTCAGCCACATCTTGGAGCAATTGTTGCCGACTCTCTGCCTGAGAATCAAGACCTCTGACTTGCTCCCCCATCTGCCAGCGCATTTCTGAGAGAGAAGCACAGATTATAGCAGAGAAAAGGGATTGGAGAACAAGAGTCGTCTTAGGTTGGAGGCATTTTCTTAAAACATTGCTCTGGCTGAGGTTGCAGTTCCCCTGAAAGTGTTGGTTTGTGAGCTATGGGTCCTCCTGAACTAATGGCACCTGCTTCAATAGCAGATGGAAACCATGATCAAAGATCCTTCATGGAGATTTGGCTGATATACCAGTTACAACCTTACCTCAAGCAGGATGCTCACCAAAAGTAATTCCCCATCTTGCTCACCACTCAGCTGCCTGCTAAGTGAAGCAATTTTCTCTTTCATGGTGACTTGGATGCTGCAATTACTACAAAATATGTGGCTAAACTATTGGTGGCATGTCGCGGAGAGTCATTTTTGAGTTTGGTGGCATATAAATTTAATTAATGTCAAGTAAAGCCAATTCTGGTGTTGTTGTTGTTACATTCATTACTGGTGGGATTTCCAGGCCTAAATCAAAGTGCTATTTGGCACGACATCAGGATACTGCACCTCAGGTAATCAAAAAATTGATTTGATTGCACCTCAGGCAATCAAAATTTTGTTCAGCCTTGCTAGAACAAAATGCCTTCCTGTCCCAAGCACATAGAGGAGGCCCGTTAAGGACTTCTTCCTCAGGAGATAAATAAGCATAAAAGAAAAAAGGCAGGCCTTCTCTGTGGCACCCCCCATTCTTGGAGCCGTCTTCCCACAGAATTATGTGGCTCTTGAAATGTTTGCATTTCACGGACAAATAAAATCTATTTCTGCAAGCCATTATTCCAAACTGATTGTTGGACCAGAATTATGTGATTATGACTTGATCATTTATTATATTATTGTATTATGGTTGGTCACGGTCAGCCTGATGTTTAGACTGAATTTAAATTTTTATCCATCTATCGAGTCTTTATTATAGTTGCACTTATTTTTTTCATTTTGTTGTTTTCACACGTTTTTTGCCACTTAGCATCCACTAGGACGGAGGCTGGATATAAGCACTGCTGAATAAATAATGATTTTAGGAAAAGCGGAAAGGAAGATCATTGCAACATAGTGTCCCTCTCAGCTAGCTTTTCTCTATATCAAAGAAGTTGTTATTTTGTTTCAAAAGCAAAGGATATACAGTATTTGTGGTCCTGCTCTCAGACTGAGCATAATCTTCTCTTGTGGTCACACTAAGTAGATACTGAATTATCAATTCTATATGATTTAGTAAATGAACCACTCAGTAGTTTAAAACCATAGTGTGAACTTTTAAAATATAAAGCATTTATTCATTATTTAATTTTGCTATTTAAAAAGGAAAGACAGTGTAGAGGGGGGCATATAGCGCTGAGAGAGCAGGCCAATCAGTATTATTTTCAGTCAGTTTCTGTTACGAATTGACAACATCAGTTTTTACAACTCAAAGGTCACTTATGACAAAGAATAAGTACATCTGTATGAAATACTGTGTGCTTCCACAGTAACTCCATTCCCCTCAACTTCACACTATTTGGCCAGAAAACAGGAACATATTCATACACTTTTTAACCCTGTTATTCACTGGAAAGTTAAACAGTGAAACAAGCCAGGTAGGCAAAGTTGCCTAAAACCTCCAGATCTATTAGCAAATATAAACTAAACATAAAACATTTCCACTCTACATCAATATGCAAATCCAGTTATCTCCTGACAAAAATTCTATAATTAGTATTTTCAAAACATGCTGTAAAAACTTAAGATAGGATCTTTTTAGAAGCAAGATTGAGAAATGTCTTTAAAAATCCTGTCAGTTTCACAATTCCCATCAACAAGAGGATTCACAAGGAAGCAACACATTCCAGCTGGACAAGAAAAAGAATCAAGGAATAATTGCGAGCAGACACCTCCCTCTTTGATTTGGCGGCCCTCATATCCCAAATCTAGTTTAGATGAAGAGATTTACGTTACAGAGGGATTAGGATATATTTCTTTTGTTGTTGATGTTCAGTTGCTAAGTCAGGACCTCAGCATGCCAGGCCTCCCTGTCTTCTACTGTCTCCCGTAGTTTGCTCAAATTCATGTTCATTGCATCGATGATGCTATCTAACCATCTCATCTGCTGCCGTTCCCTTCTTAGCATGAAAAATGTTCTCTGAACAAATAGTATGGCATCTTCCAAGACATGGGGCTTTTGAAGTCATGCTGAGCTAACAAACTATAGGCTCAGTTTATGCTAGATTAAAAAAAATCTGTAGAAATATTGCCATGTTTCATCTGGACCTATGATGGGAATGCCCACAACCTCTTGGATTCTGCAATTTCCCCCTCCCGTAGGGACAAGATGCTTTATGCCCTACCATTGTCCGCCATACTCTGAGGGAAAGCTTCTCTCACACAGTGGCTGGTTGGACTTTTAACTTTGTTTTGTTCACTGCAAAGATAGACAGTGACAAATGAAGAAAAAGAAAGGGGCAGGGCGCTAGCTACCTGTCATTCTTAATGCTTCCCCTACAATATGGGCAAACAGTACCTTGCAAATGACTCTTGCAGCTTTCTCTATCATCCAGTCTCCACTCTTTTGGGTCTTTTGTCTGAACTGAACAGGAGCCCTTTAACCTTCTTTCATCATTACCTCAATCAAGGATTTTTTTTTTTTATTTTCAGTGAATGGTAAGGTGGAGACATGAGGATTTCTGAGCTCTTAGGTCACATAATTTCCTCTTTTCTTTGCAGAATTTTCTGAATATTCAGGGCAAATTCTGCTGATGATAGCAAAAGCTCATAGCTGCATTTCCATAAGTAAGGAATCTCACACCCTCTTTGTCACCAGCAGCAATGACCACTCCTAGATTTCTCCACCATCAACTGGCAATCCACTGGACTATGGGGGCTCCTCTCCCCTTGCATGCTACAGGATAAACAACTACTCAAAAAACTGCACTATGCCTTCCATGCAGCGACTGGTTTTATCCCTTAGTTGTTTCAAGAAGAAGACAGATCGAGATCACTTCTCATACACCATTATGATCTGGCTTCAATTGCATCAGGAAAGGGATTCTGGGTAGGAGAAGAATTAGGATGAGAGGATGGCACCCATCTATACTCTGCTCACATGCATAGCATACAGGTGGGATAAACACCACTATCAGTCTACATGAAACAGTAATTGGGCTGGGGAGCACTTGAGGCCCAAAGTTTTTTAGGGAAAAGATTGCACTTAACAGCCAAGGACTGTCCAGCTTTTAAGATCAAGCAGCATATCACAACAAGGGGGCATGGTGGCTAAGATGTTAAGACGCTGGGCTTGGCAGATGGAAGGCCAGCAGCCTGAGTTCAAGACCCAAGTGCCACCATGTAAGAGGGTGAGCTCCCATTACTTGCTCCAGCTTTTGCCAACCGAGCCATTCAAAAGCATGTAAAAATCCAAGTAGATAAATATAGTCATGCTGGCCACATGACCACAGAAGCGTCTTCAGGTCTCTTCAGCTATGAAACAGAGATGAGCACCACCCCCTCAAGTCAGACATGACTGAAAAGGGAAATCTTTATCTTTAGCACATCACAAACGGTTCATCAAATTGAAGGACAGGTTAGAGACAGGGTAAGGGCTATTTCACTGATGCAAAAACCCATGATACTCAACTATGCTACTTGAAGGAGAATCCTCTTTTCATCTTTCCTAGCGTGAGACTTATAACAAGTGAACTATTCCTGGTCTTTAGCCTGGCCATAATGAATTAGTTTCCTACCTTCTGTTGTGGCAGAGTAGTTAAGCCAGTCATGCAAAAAGATGAGCAAGGGTATTTCCTTTCTTTCCACTGATTAGACTTAACTTTAATTTCTAACCCCTTTTCCCTACTGATATTCATATTTGTTTGTGAATGCTTTCTCTTTTTACTTCTTTTGGACCCTCCTTGTGGTTGCTTGTCAAATAAGTATTTTCCTAAATGGGTCTTGATTCTTTATCCCAGGAGAGCCATGAATGCTTTTACTCCATATCTGAAGGAGTGAATGCTGCTGCTGTGTCTCCTTCATGCTCTGTAAGAAAGAAAACCTCTGCGCCAAGAGAAGCCAAACTGGAGATTGGCAGTGGCAAAAGGGTAACTAATGGGATAGCAGGGATGCTGGAGGGCAGTGCTGCATCAAGGGTATATGGGTTCCTCTAGCTGACATTAACTTCCCACCAATGTGAATATCTGCATATTTAGAATGAGCTGGAAGGAAGGGTGCACTGGTGCGCCCTAAGCTTCGACATCCTAGGGCAGTGCTTATTCATCCTTATACTCGTCTTTATCCTGAAGGCAACCCTCCAGTAGAGGAGAATTCAGTGCATCACTCCAAATGTGGTATTGAGTATGGCAATGTAGAGGTGTGTCCCAGGAAGAATGTTTCTGTCTTTGAGAATGACAAAATCTTGGAGAGCACATTTATATATCTGATACTGATACCAAATTGTTTCTAAAAAAATATCACACTCATACAGCACAGACAACCTCTTGAATGAAAGATGTAAATTGCTCCATGACATTATGTGCTGAAAGTATTCCAAATATAAAAACTAACACAATTAATCTTTTTTTCTTCTGATGAGCAATTTATTTGCAAAAAACCCTCAGTTTCTTGCAGTCAACCAAGCTGAAATGACAGACTTAACTGGTTGCCTTCCCTTTTCTATCATAGCAACAAATAAGGCTCTCAAAATAAATGCCTTTTGTCCTTCATTTATTGCAAGACACATCTAGGAATCTTTAAGTCAAAATCCATGACTTTTAAGAACATTTCATCTGTTTCCAAAATGAAGAAATAAACTATATCAGATTAACAAATTTAGCATACTAAATTTAATATTATTGTTCTAACATACAAAAAAATACTCTCAATATATATGCAACTTCTGCTTAGTAAATCAGTAGTGTCTTTAGTTTTATACAAATTTGCATAAAACAAATTTTATAAAAATTTCTCTGTTCACAAATTTACTACATAATCTATGATTTCTTCCTTCCAGGTCACTAGACAAGTTTTTCAACACAAAATTCTATACGTACATACAAAACTATTCCTCTTTAAACATGGAATTGCCATAGGAGGCCAGCTAATATCAGTTGACTCCTGTCACTTGCCAAGCAAAAATCAACAGAGTTTGGGTACTGGTTGTGTGAATGTGTTTTTCTAAGGAAATAAAAATGTTGTTTAGGGCAAATTTGTATGAAACTCTCTGTCTACAAATTCTCTGTCAACAGATGCTCATCAGAGGCATTAAGCTGATGTTGTAACCCCCAAAGTTAGCCATCTTAGCTAGACATTTTGGGATATATAGATTTAATACACATGGAGGACATAAGGTTAGAGAAAATTGATCAAGAGTCCCTCTTAATCTCATGTCAAGATTATTTATCATAAATTATTAATAGGCTAACTCTCTTAGGAAACAGAAGTTCTAAAGAATACTATCACACTTCTGCATGTTGCTTTCTATCTATAGAAGCACCCCTCACTTTGGCATAACAGTATCAGGTAAGACAGCATAAGCCTGTACAGTATTCTAAACATCAAGGCTAGCAATTCACTCAATAACATCTATAAATACAAAATTTGACACATATTTTAAGGTAGAACCATAAGCAGAATCAAGCTGTATTTGATGCAGAGAGAGACAAATTGCATGAAGATCACACTTAAGTAAGAGATACAAAACCAGCAGATACTGGTTTTACTTGACTGCAATCAAGCCATACAAAAGCCACACCTTGGAGCAAAATTGCAAATGTACTTATTAATGTATATAACACACTGACTGCTGAACATTGCTTCTCAATGATTCTAGAAGCATAAATAAATATGTAAAGATGTACCATAACAAGTAGCCTAGGTGTACACAAAGAGAAAACATGGCGTCAAAACATGCAAAAAGGAAGCCCATCCTTTACTCAACAATCATCCATATAAATTGGAAAAGGAAAAAGTGTGTGCCCTTTTAGGCTCATAGTTTCTCACTGGTATGGATATACTAATGTAAAGATTAGCATTCAGGTGCCTGCATATACTCAACATCTTATGTAAGAAAATGCACCTTAAATATTTCAGAGAGCTATGATTCTTCCATTACTTTGGGGGTTCACTCTCCAGAGAGAGGCATCAAGTCCCATAGCTTGTCACATTCCCTTTGACAGCTCTGCTCACCGATGAACATGAGGAGAACACCATCCAAGTTGCATGCACTGGCCAAAATGCTAAATGGAGCTAACACTGATCTTATGTATCGTTACACAGAAATAACCTTGAAAACAATCATTCACCTGGAAAGCTAAAGCAACAATTAATAAAGGGAACAGGAGATAGACAGACACAATATTCTCTCTGTATGTTTTGTGTGTGCGCATGTGTGCATGTGTGTGAAACATACACCCACACTTCCTGCACGAAAAAGCTGTAAAAAATTTTTCACTTGCAAAGTATCTCCTACACAACATACATACAGGAATATCAGAAAGAAAGAAGAGTGGGGTTGCCCTACAAGAGGCATGGGAAGATAGTCTAGCAAAGTGTAGGAACACTGCAGAAGTGGAAATGAGTACATGATTCACCTTCTAGTCCTTTGTAAGTATGAGATTACACATGAAAGTGTGTGAGTAGGCAATGCCTGCTGAAACTGTAGAAGTCAGCCTAGAAGCTAGATATTATCAAGTGCATTACATTTCTGAGCAATGTGTCTTGCCTCTGCTCTTGCAATCAAGGTATATGTGCATATATTGATTAGATTAGATTTATATGTCGCCAATCTCTCTTTGCAAAGCAACTCTGACATATATTCGTGTGGATAATTAGTTTTATTTATTAAATTTGGAAAGTTGCCCAGCTCTGGGTGGTTTACAACATTAAAAACACTGGAAGGGAAAAAGAATATATGTCCTGGAAGAAAATATTCAGTTTCCCCTGATTCAATACAAACAAGCTTCAGTATAGAAGAAGAATGCAGTTTTTTTTTATAAAAGAGAGAGATTATCTGAATTCCTTCCATCAACACTTAGCCTAGAATTCAAAACCATGATCCATGTCAGATACCAGGGTTCTGGAAGTTCATTGGTTAATGGGCTGGGGGAATTAAGAAAGGAGTCAACAGGGAGGAGGCCGCATCTACTTCATCTACCAGCTTTATCAACAGAAACAAGGCAGAAGAGTGAAGAGATGCAAAATGGATGAAGCCCTTCCCCTAGCCCTCTGCACAAAAGCCTCTGAAAAATCAGAACTGACAACTCAGAAGCTATGCTCAATGGGGAGAGGAAACTCAGCTGGGAATGTGAAGAAGGGAGAATTAGTTGGCTGGAGAGAAAAAGGCAGTGGTATCAGGCCATTCCCCAACCCCTCCCATGCAAAGTCTTGATTCGGCAATAGGAATAGGGTGCAAAGCCAAGGATATGGGAAAGGAGGATAAAGTAAGAAAGCCTCTGAGTCCCCTCTAGAAAGCATTTGCTCCATTCCAGTGGGCCATGGAGGAGGGAGTGAAAATAATCCATATAAATTGCACCAACAAATATGGAAGCCAGGCATTGGAAAATCTACAAATAATCTGACTTATAACATGGCTCAAATCTTAGCTTGAACTACATGTAGTCCTCAACTTATGATCACAGCTGGGGCTGAAATTTCTATGTAAGTCATTGCAGTAGTAAGTCAAGTCAGACCTGATTTTACAACAATTTTTACTGCAGTCATAAAGCAAATCACAATGCCATTAAGCAAATCCAGCTTCCAAATAGTTTTTTTTTCCAAAACTCAGCAAAAAAAGGTAGCAAATTACAATCATGTGATTGCAAGATGCTGCAACCAGTCATAAAAGCAAGCCGGTTGCCAAGCACTTGAATTGCCATCATGTGACCCCAGGGGTCTTTCAACAATTGTAAGTTACTTATTTCAAAACCAACATAACTGGAATGTCATTAAATGAATCATCATAACTTGAGGACTACCTAGATATTGCATTATCCTTCTCATGCAAACTGTCTTGTTCTTTAGAAAGTAATTTGCTTAAAAATAATTCCTTAGTGATGCTATTGCAAGGATCTTGTTTTTAAGATTGATCTGCCTTCGTAATTCTGTGATGATTCAGACAAACTGCCCCTTCAATCTCACTGAACGATTGGGACCCAAAGTTCTTGTCTCTCATGAAAAATTCTTGTTACAGTTCACCACTTTTCTCCCTTCTCCACTTAATTTGGTACCTTCCAGGTGCATTGCACATAATTCCCATAACTCCCATAATTCCCAGGCAATGCAGACAAACAATGTCCTGGTTAGAAGCTGTCAGAGATGTAATCCAGCACACTCAAGGGGCAGCATGCTCTACCATTACAGCTTAGCTAGCTTCATCTTTACCTTGAAGGTAAAGAGTTAACTTGCTGCAAGCCCCATATATTTTACAGTATTGCTGGAAGGAAAAGAGCAAATATGGCCTCTCTCCTTAATGAAAGCACAGAGCCCTCAGTGGTGGAGAAGTTTATTAAAGGAGAACATTCCACAAGTGTTTATCCCTCTGGTAGTAAAAGTATGTTTGTAATAATAAATTAAATAACTCTTCTGCTTCCTTCCACATGGCATTAAATGAATGGCCTGAAACAACAGGCTCATCCTACCTCGTGGAAAAGCCAACTGCACCCTATATCTGGATCTATCTGATATCTGGTCTAAGACTACATTACTTGGGTTTGCAGGATCTGCATTCAGTGGACTACTGGATGTATTTGTATTGTACTGCTGTGGCCACTTTTCTAAAAGGGTTGATAAGGGAATGCACAATCAGACTTAAAGCAACACGCCCAAAATTGAGACTCGTTAGCTTGTACTTGATTACCCCTCCTATTTTCTGAATGTAAACTAGTTAGATTCCCTTCTACCATTCCAGCT
This sequence comes from Acrochordus granulatus, assembly GCA_032468055.1. Classification (NCBI taxonomy): domain Eukaryota; kingdom Metazoa; phylum Chordata; class Lepidosauria; order Squamata; family Acrochordidae; genus Acrochordus; species Acrochordus granulatus. The sequence continues at coordinate 331,163 of JANHZU010003956.1, forward strand.
TCTCTGTTTTCTTTTTGTCTGGCAAAACTGTCACTTTTTCAAATCAAGCAGTGGGAAGCAAACACCCACTTTTTGATTTGTAAGAAATGCCATTCATGGAGATACAGATGATGTGATGAGTATTTTGCTTTGTCACTCCAGTCTCTCACTTAAGAACTTTTGAAAATGTCAAGTGAGGTATGAGCTTGAAGGAATCCAATGGAAATGCTACTTCACATGTTGGAGCCCATGGGTATGACTTTGGTTGTTCCTGCTCCAAGGACATGCCATCTGTAAGACCAAAGTCAGCACATCAGCAAAATCTAGTGAACCAAGCCCCATGATGAAAGCATTCCCACCCCTCCTCAGGAGCTATTTTCTATACTGAGAACTCCTTCACAGATCCTCAGAAGTGCCTCTGAATTAAGTGACTTGCCTTCTGCTTCAGGGTGGTATAGCTTCTTCTAGCAAGAACCCAAGAAAAGGAAAGAAAGCTTTATTTGTGTTCTACTTCTCCTTTATGCATAGTGGCTTCTTTCCAGTCTTATAAGGCTGAGGAGGAGAAGAACTATGAAACTGTAGTGAACAGGATAGTAGGACTTCTGGAAGAAGAAATTAAGCCTAACAGCAAGTGGACTATCCCAACAATAAAGCAACCCTGAAAGTTTTCAGGTGCCAATAATCAGGATGCAGTAAGGTAGCTTAATGGATATAACAGTTTTGTAGCCCACTCCCCCATCCTCTAACATATACTATTTACTCACATCAAAATACTGTTAAGCTAGCCTGCTCCCTTTAGGGGATCTCCTGCTTATTGTTTAGTAGGACCCTGGGTGCCTGCCCCAGGGCTCTGCTTCAATGCTATCAATAACCCTGGTGCTTTGCCACTGATGGGAGAGGGAGGTCTGCCCCACAGCATAATATCCATTGAATAATTCCTGCATGAATTGCATTGAAATGAAGCCCTATCCTCTTGTTCACCTGTTCCTTATTGAAACTGAGCTCACACTCTCATGCACACACCCAATTGTCTCAATTGATGATGCCCTAAGTTCTTTCTTCTTCCTCTTCTTTCCTCCCCAAACATCAAAATTGATTAAATTATAGTGAAGACTGTAAGCCCAGATTGCTGGACTGAAGCCTTCTGGTATTCAGACGCAGCTTCGGTAATACACACAGCAAGTCAAGGCATGTCCATAAAGGTGCCATATGCTGCGGGGAGAGGGAGAGAAGCAGTGGATGAATGGGGCAGGGGGAAAATTCTTGCTGGCTGATCAGTCACAACAGAGAGGAAGTTGAACAACCGGAACCTTGAAGAAGGGATGTTGCATTATAATCAACAGCTTTGCTGTAAAGGGCGTCTTCAGATGGGAAGTGGAAACGAATATTTTTACAGAGAAGAGAGAGGCTGCTAGGCATCGGGGCTCCAGGCTGCTTCTTTGCCTGGCAATCTGGCGTGTTTTTTTTCCACTAAAGAACCTCACATTGAGTCCCGAACCAATAACCCCACACCTTTTATCTGCCGGAGCACATTCATGTTCATGCTCCTAGAACAGAAAAAAAAATCCAGGATCTCAGCTTTTGCTCCGTTTTTACCACCTCTAGCAGTAATATCATCTGGGCTGAAAAATCTGGGTCACATTTTTCTAAGTTTCAAGGGCGGGGAGGGCTGGGGGGGGCAACGCGTTAGTCTACCAGCAATGCAAACGCAGCCGCAGTGGATCTCCGCAAGGAGGATGAACCTCGACCAGGCAGTCGCTCCAGCGGAAAAGGGCCCCCGGCCCCGGCACACGGCTCGGACTGGCGGTGCCCGGGATCGCCGGGGCCTACGTGCTCCGGGGAGCAAGAGGCCACCACGCTGCCCTCACCACGCTACCACCTGCCCGGGCAAGGAGCGCCGCAGCTCCGGAGGGCCGCTTCCGCCCCCTGCCCCCTTGCCCGCTCCCAGGCTGCGTTAGCGCAGCGGCGCTCCCGACGCACGCCCCCGATGCCCGGGCACGCGGCGCACCTCTCGCCCCTCCGTACGCGGCCCCGCCCCTTTCGCCCTAGGGGCTCCGTTCTCCGACTCTCGGGCGCACGCAGCCCCCCGCCACCGCCCCCAGCCGCCCCCCGGCTCACC
>JANHZU010003956.1:333360-354137 GCA_032468055.1 Acrochordus granulatus
AGCCGCCCCCCGGCTCACCTTTCACTTGGGTCTCGTACTCGGCCAGGCTGCCCCGCTCGCGGCGCGCTTTCCCCGGCGCGTTCATCTCGACGGGCGGTGACTGGTCGCCGCAGGGCCGCCGCTTGCCCGCCCGCAAGATGCGCACGGGGGATGCGACGCGGTGTGCCGCGCTCCTGGGCGAGGCGCCGCCCCCTTCCCCTCGGGCTCCCTTCCCCACAGGAGAAGCGGCGCTGGAGCGGCGGGGTTAACCCGCTGCCTTCCGGGTTCCCCTCCCCTCCCCTCTGTGCCGGCCACGGTCAGTCCCGTGCCAGGCGCGCTCGCCCGGCTCTGCCGCCAAAGCCGAGGCTTTGTGCCCCTCTCCGGCGCTCGGACGCGTGGAGGCGCCGCCGACAGCAACGCCGAAAGGCCAGCGGCGACTGCCGCACCGCCCGATTGCACCCTCCTCTGCGAATTGCGTTGGAGCAACTACAGCACGCCGCCGCCTCCATCGCCCATTTCTAAGGAAATAGGATGGTCGTCGGGCCGCCGCCGAGGAATTACACCTTTTCCTCCATCGCCCCTTTTCCAAAGAAAGAACAAGAGCGGTCATACGGAGTTGCCCCTGAGGGCTGTAACTTGGGATGAGGCCACATCTCCGGCGCTTCATGTTGCCAGAGCACAACGCTGAAGGCTGTGCACTCAGGAGCGAGCAGATCTGTTTTTGTGCGGTGTGTCAGCGCCCTGACCAAACCGGAGTACGACCAGGAAAAGCGAGAGAAATCTGCCTAGGAAATTTTCTGCTGCTCTTGAATATAATTAACTGTACTAATTAGAGCATCGTGCCATGACCAGGTATTTCTGGCTTAGCATGGTAGGAGAACCACCTGTTATCGCTCAGCGCTATTTGCAAACCAGGCCACCGCGCCTTGTCCCATCCGTCTACCAGATTTGGGGCTTATCAATTAATCTTGGCTTATGATGGAACTGTGGCTCAGAGTTACTGCACTGGGTTAAATTTGCCAGCCTGAAGGAAGGGGGAATCAACCATCTAAAAAGCAGTGCCAGAATAAGATTCTTTTTTCCAGACAGACCTTTACCTTTCTCACAAGCCTTCTTTCTTTGATTCAAGCTGCAGAAATGATTATTTCCAGGAGCCCCTTCACAGAGGATCTTTTGTGGCATAGATTAGAGAACAGGGCTGTAGGTGGAAATCACAGATCTTTATGCCCGCCTTCCTTTAATTGAACCCAAATCTCTCACTGTATTGGAAGATGCTGTTTCCTGCAAGATAATTTCTCTCAAAATAATTTCTCTCCTGGAAGATAAAAGGGATGGGGGAAGCACATGATGCCTTTTGCTTCAGGCAACATTTCTTCAGCCAAAGGAGGGCAGAAGTATTTGAATGAAGTGCATTATAATTAGGCCAGAGATGGATATCCTGATGCTCTTGGCATCTATCCAACAATCTCACTTACCTCATTTTTGTTAGATTCCTTGAATTAAAAATAAATGGTAAAGGGCCACACCTCAAATTCATTTTCGTTTCCAATAACATCTCCAGGATCCACATGGACCTCAAAGGCAATTAAAATGAATCTTGGCTGCATACCTTTCAAAATTTGCTGGTATGTGCAAGGGAGACAAGAGCACCTGGGAGCCAGGAAGTTTGTTTCTTGTACATCAGTTTTCTGTGACTGGTCATGTGCACCACATCAGAAGAGAGGTCATTCTCCCTCAGCATTTTGTGAAAACAATTGTTAGAGGCTCTTCTAATTTCAAAACTGTCCCACTGGTCCCCAAAGCTGCTTGTTCTTCACATAACATTCATATTTCACATTACTCCAAGAGAAGAAAGGACAAGCAAAAACAGTCAGGGGCTGATTTTCCTATTTGTGAAACCATAAGACTCATAACTAATACTTTTGCCTTCACCAAAATACACATGTTCTACTCAAAATAGAAAATACAAGTCATAAACTAACTAAAAAGCACAGCTATATTTTAAGATAATGGCAAAACTGCTGTAATAACCAACTTTAAGTAGTTAATAGCTAGCCTAGTCAACACAGGCAACTTTTTTAATTCAAAAGCTGTTCATCTTCAATGGAATGAATAATACCAGATCAACCAGAAATAAAAATTTATGCAGTCTTGGTACAAGTCATCTTCACATGAAATGCTCTATGCAAAAAACAGGGCATAAAACAATGTGCAAATGATTGAGGTGCCAACACTTAGGAGACCTATATTCATCCAGAGGCCATACATGGAATATAGTGCTTGGAGCCTTCTTGCAGTATTTTAATTCCCACAAGATTTAAACATGCTTAACTCCGTCATCAAATAACCAGTCCCTGTAAGCCCAAATGTTTAAGGCAAATTATAGTTAAAACCTAACTTTTCTTGCCCATTTAAAAGCAAAGTCCTTTTTTTAAATCAAGCAATTGTTTGCTTATAAGAACAAGAAATGCGCAGCTTTCTCTGAATTGGACTCAAATCAAAAATATAAACAAAAATTAAAATAAGTGCTGTGCCAGTAAAAAGTTCCACATGTCCTGCCTTGTCTTCTATGACCCCCTTGATCTCTTCTGTTAGGATCATGCACAGCCAGCATGAACAAATTTGAAACTGGTACCTCCACTGCAAAAATGGGATTTCCGAGCACGGAGAGTTGCCTTGCTTTAAATTTACACCCTGTGCTAGTCCAGTGCAAACACCCCCGCCCTCTTAGAGGAAGCTGAACAGACACTTTCAAAGCTGGGATTATGTGGCTTCTGCCTGCAAAACCACAGTACTAAATAACAGGAGGGGGAAAGAGTTCTTGATATGTAAAGGTGGACAGAAGGACCATTCAGAGGGCCCTACTTTCACACTCTTCAAGAGGCCAGAGGAGCAGGAAGGAATGATGTGCTGTAGCTGAGCTGTAACAGCAAACCTTGGGTTCAGGAACTAAGAAGCACTGCAAGATTGCTGAGCTGACCACAGCCAACACTCAAGAAAAATAAGGAAGTTGAAGAGAGAGAACAAAAGTCAAGCTTTGCAATTGAGTTTTACTTTTCAGGCTAGAAGACATTTCCTGTCCCTCTACCCTAGCACCAGGTACAAGCCCATTAAGAGGGATTGCTTAAGAGACATTGGGGAACAGTTCTTATAATCATGATATGAATGGGACTTTCTTAAAAAAAGAAAGTGGCACTTGAAGCTCCATGTAGGATGAGTGGATGCTTTCTTGAACCGTGGCCACAAGGGATGAAGGCAAGGCTACTGCTGTACCACAGAGAAACTTGTGATGGTCGAGATCTGTGTTTCTCAAGTTTGGCAACTTGAAGATGTGTGGACTTCCTCCCAGAATTCTCCAGCCAGCATGGGAATGAAAGATTGCTCCAGATACTGCTACATGCCCAAGCAGTCTAGCTGGCACGTGGGATGATGAATTGCTTCATCTGAGTCACAGGTGCCCTCAGTAGCTCAGTTATAGACGTATTGCCACCACGCGTAATCCAGAAGTGTCCAATACTGAATTATCACCAAATAACCAGATTTATTTTGTCCAGGGCCAATCCATTTCTTTTCCTATAGACTGGAAATGTAAGATAACTACAGAAGAAGGAGTCAACAGGAAGGGAATTTGGAAACACTCTTCCTTAGTTTTCATTATCACTGCTCTTATTGCACTTGTGATTAATGCATGTATATTTTGAGATACATGTATTAAGTTCGACAGGGGAGATGCAGGATCAAATCCCCACTTAACTGTAAAGCTGTCATTTCACAGCTTAACTTATCTCATAAGGTTGCAGAATATATATTCAGTATATATTTACTGCCTTAAGCATCCAGGGGAAATTCAGAGTATATGTATTAAGATGGTGACATTATTAACATGTCTTTACCTAATATTCCTTATTTTTTATATTCTTAAATATTTTAATAATTATAATAGTGATTCATTATTTATTAACTGTTTTTTTAGCTTTGTTATATGCTGCCCAGAGTCACTTCTATGTAATTTAATAAATAAATAAATTGAACTCCTCAAGTATTAGTATTTTAGTTTTGGAAAATGTACCTAGAACACACAATCTCTTAAAAAAAAAACTAAGTAGCTACTGAAATCCAGCAGCATTTGCACATACTGGTTCCTGTGATACAGGTTGCATTAAACATTTTGAAAGTGAAATGAAGTTACTAAATAAATCATTTGCATTTAAAACTACTGTATCACTAACTGCTGGTTCCACCTCCACCCACTACCCACCAAGCTGGAAAGCAGAATAAAAACTAGTTACTAGTGTAACTATGACAAAAATAACCCATTACACAGGAAAATGAATTTTAGTAACTGATCCTTTTTAATAAGACTACAATCAGGTCTGTTGAAGAATTGTTCATTTCTGCCAATGGCGGATTTTCACTGCTAGAGATGTTGTCATATCTAAAATCAAAGCTTGCAGGCAGTAACATTAGATTCAGCATAAATTATCCACTTAGGCATCTGGTAAAATTTTGCCTACTGGATGTTTCAAACAGAGGACAGATATAAATTAACATTTAAAGGATGATATCCTAAGGCTTAGCTGTGATTATTACATGTAGTAGTATTTTTCTAGTCCACAAATTGTCTAGCAATGGTATCATGTTTACTATAAAGTACTTATACATTTCTTCTTATTTATTTCAATCTCATTTATATCTTAACAAACAGTATAAAACACAATAAAGTATCCATTACAAATACCAGCCTTAGAGGAGAAGTGGCTTAGAAACACAATGGAAGAAAACTGTATTTTGAAACAGACTTTTTAAAAAAGGATGATGTAATAAGCATAAAGTGAGGCATGTAGACACCACAGTTCCAACCTCACTTATTCCATGATGAGATCTAAGCTGGAGATGAAAAAGAAGAACCCATGGTAGGCCAATCTAATCTGTAAAAGATGTTAAAAAGAGTTAATTCCATGCTTCTAACAATCAGTATTAATTAAAACTACCAATATAACAATTTTGTCATATGATTCTATGATGAGACCATAACTGGGAATAATGTGGACAGTATTGATTACTCCACTTTAAAAGTGACATTATACAGCTAGAAAAGGTACAAAAAACAATATAACGGAATAATAATAAGGCTATAGCAGTACCCCTTCAAGGAAGAAAAAAATAGATTTTTAGCTTGGAATGGAGGAGGCTAAGTAGACACACGAGACATAGAAAATTATGCTTGGTAAGTATAATGTGGAGAGGAAGTAGTTCTTCTCCTTTTCTGAGAATGTCGGGTCATCCACTGAAATTAGATGCAGAGAGGCTGAAGCCTGGCCAAAATAAATACTTTACCACATGGTGAAACAACTGGATTCACTTCTGGCAGTTGGATGGTTCTAAAAGAGAACAGACAGGTTCATGGAGAATCAATGGCTACTAATATTGAAGGTTGTTTAGCAAATCTTAAATCATAGCCACTGTGCCATCAACACTGGTTGTTGAAATCAACAATGAAAGGGACTTTTGCTCTCCAGTCCAAGCTTGTGAGCCTCCCAAATATATCCAGCTAGCCACCGTGTAACACAGAATGCTGGACTAGGTAGACTAATGGCCTGATCTACGATTCCTATGACATGACTGCACAGCACAGAAGTCACTGCAGAAAAGAGCCACTTCATTGCCACTGGAGGTACAGCTTACACAAAGCAATAAAGAAAATTAGAATTACCTTCAAGATCAAACATTTTTACAAGGCTGAGGTAGACATGAGACTCCTGAAGCTGTTCAGCCTAATTTTTTTAAAAACTTGTATAAACTGTAAAGAAATCACAGCATTTATGCAAAAATGTATTAATATTCAGTATCATTAATCTATTTCATTTACTCTCCTTCCACTCATAATAGCAGATAAAAGCACTGGCCTCTGGACAACAGAATATTTTCTTGCATGTACTCCTAACCTTCTAGACCGAAGATTTCTCCAAATGCATATGTAATTATGCATCAAACGATTCCATGTTGAGGTTCAGTAATGATATGCAAAGCACAGAAACAGACTAAGAAACGGTAAGCAAAAGAAACTAAAAGCATGAGCTAAGAGGAGATAATTATATCTGGTGTCTACTAACACCATTCACTAATCCTTGCCATATCTCTGCAAATTATCACTGCTTCAACCATCTCCATACTCTGCTACTATACTGCCCTTTGTTCTTTAAGAGTTAGCATTTTGAACTGTACTTATTTGATGTATATTCCATCTTTCAGTCTGGAGTTTGTTGAAGTTAACAGCACTCTCTACTCTCAGGTTTCCCCACAACTACCTTATGAAGTCAGTCAAGCTGGGAGAGAGTGATTGGCCCTGAATCGTCCAATGGCTAAAGGTAGGCCAAAACGGGTTTTTTTTTAGTTCCTAGTCCAATACTTTAACCAACTCAGTTCTCAAGCACAATCAAAGTCCAGGTTTACCCTAAGCATCTCACAGGATCTCGAATCTATAGATTACCTTGAAAGCCAAGAAATGTCTATGTCTATGTTCCATCAATGAGAAGGTACATGCAAGATATCAATATCACTCTCATTTCCCAGATTCCTTTCCCACTCTTGTCTTTAGTTTTGTCTTACCTTATAATTTTTTTCAATTAACAAGGGGAGATATGGAATATGGCAAACCTCTGAACAATGCCGAGTGATGACAACCGCCCCCCACTCATTCAGGCCCTTGCCGTGAAATTTGTACAGTATCATTGTTTCCAAGCAATAAACACTGCTTTCCTAACCTGAATGTGACAGGATAATAAATTGAATGACTGCACGTTTCTACTTTTCCTAATTTCCACACCTATATCAACATATTTCTTGAAGAAAAAGAAGGGGAATGAGACAGAAAACCTGCTTCAGTGGTGACTTGCCATTTCCTTATGAACTAATAAAAAAATTATATGAGTAAAGATCCAAACAAAAGTGTCATAAACTATTTTTTAAGCACTGATAAAAGTAAAGACAGAAAATCTGATCATGAAATAATAAAGTAATGATCAGCCAATAGATACAACTGGTTTTGTAATGAAGGTAAATGAAGCTTCCAGGAAGTTCAAAATGCAAATATTCTTTGCATGCAAGAAATCTTTATGTCAATAAGCAGGATGTAGGGAGATGAATCACAAACATATTCCCCGAAGAAAAGAGTAGTCAACATGGCTTCAGTCTTTCAATTCTTATTACCTACCTCTAGGCAAGAGAGATACAATCAATATAATCTAAATACACAACAACCTGGTCATTGGAGTCCACATTCAGACCCTCTACCCTTGCACCAAGTTGTTCAACAGCAATGGGTAAGCAGAAGAGTGGAGCAAGAACCATTTCTAAGTTTCTTCTTACAGCTCCAAATTCCTGAAGTCTAAAGTTCCTGCAGGATCCCATCCCAAGTGCCATCAGGGTGAAAACACAACAGCCAGAGTCAATGAGGCTCAAGGTTTCTTCTGAGCAATCCTGAGAGCCTTCTGAAGCTGTTCCGCTGGCATGAGTTGGAGAACGTCCACGGCATGAATGAGCTGTTCCCGGGCATTGCCAATAAAAGCATTGCTAAGGAATACTGGGAGGCCTCCAACATCATCACGCAAAATATAGAGGGGAACACGGATGAGACCCATCACCTGAACCAACAGAGGGGGGAGAAATCATGTTAAAACACACTCTTAGGGAAATATTTCCTCTTCCTGCTGTCACTATCACCACTTCACTCAAGATATCCAACTTCACAATGTGTGGGTTTACCAAAAGTTCTGAAAATGCTGGTGTTCAATTTCCATCTTGCTCTTTTTGTTTTAAATGTTTTAGCCATTACACCTACCAAAATATGTTCACAAGCATTTGAACAAAACTTGATAAAATCTTAGCAAGGGTCACAATGCTCGAGGTGGGTTTGCTGGATACTCTTCAGCTTCCTGCATGCACGCTCTTGCTCTCTTTCACAATTTTACAATTAGTAACACTAATATTGTGTAAAAAACTAAAAAATAAGCAGGATTATTATTAGTTAAGAAAAATGAAAACCAAATGGAGTTGTTTTTATACTGGCCCCCAACAACTCTCTTTAACTTCCTACTGCCCCTGCCTTGCCCCTTACGCACCTCAAATCCATGGTCTTTTGCCTGAGTAGCCCCTTCCTCTACTATTCGGAGCTCTTCCAAGCTAAGCCGCTTGGCATAGAAATGCATCACCACTCTCTGTGGCTGCTCAGAAGCATAAGAGCTCAAGTAGTCCTTCTCAGCCAGGTGGAGGGAGGCAGCCCCAGGGCCTAACTCTTCACACAATTCTCGATTTAGTCCTTCTTCTAAGGAAATATCCCTGGGATCCACAAACCCACCTGGAAAACCCAGCCGACCATCAAACCTCATCTGCATCTGGAAGAAAAGAGATTCAGACTGAGTGTTCATATATCCTCTACAGTCACCCTAAGTCTACATGTGAAGGAATCCCTTTGGTTTGGTTTAGGAGCCTCTAGCATCCCCTCCTCAGTGTATCCTTTCCTTATTAGTTTATAAAATTAAATCTCCCTATCTCTAAAATCTTGTGATTTCTGGAACTCTCTGTACTTGTATGAAAAAAAATCCAACTACATCTTTATTGACTTCTAACTGAAATTTAGCTGCTTCTGTTATTAATTTAATGGATTAATAAACATAACACTACACATTTTTATATCTTAATTACTGTATAGGAGCATAATTTGTTTATAATACAATTTATATGCTTTATTTATCTATTTATGTTTTTCTGACAAGGAGCTCATAGATTTCACTAGATTCTCAAAGGGTCCATGACTAAATTTAAAAATCCCTGCTCTAAAGGATCCATTTGTCTTGTTACCACCATCAAAGATTTTCATGGTTTTGGAATATTTTTGTTTTTCTCATCTATTTATTTATTTCCAAGGAAATAAGAACATGGAGAAGACAAAGATCAGTATAGTCAATTTGTTAAAATTTAAACAAGGAAGCAAATTGACTTTTATTAAATATTTTTAATAATAAGATTATTTATGATTATAAATAAGCTTATAATACTACAAAATATCTATAGGCTACCAGAGTTGTTGCAAGACAGGTGGCATACAAATCTTCTCTTTTTTCTTCTTTGAAAGAATGAACATATTTACTTCCAGAACATTTATTTGGCACTACTGACTGATAAAGGGATAGAACAGGTGTCTTCCCATAACTGCATGTTCAAATATTACAAGCCTTTTACAATATTAAACAACAAACATATCTAGGAAGTCCAGAGAATCACTAACTTCATACTTTGCAAATTTTATTCTTTTTTAAATAAAATGTCTTCATCCGAAAAGGTGCTTCAGTCTTGATTTTTGGCTACTATGGACTAATATGGCTCTACCATAATACGGAGTATGCATCCTTTTTCTGACCAAGGCAATGCTTGACTATTGAAAAGCACAATGGGGACTATACTCCAAGAACTGGGCAAAATTAAGGCAAGATAAACTGAACTTAATTTGAATTAAAAGTGACATAATTACAGAATGCTAAGATACTTTCCCTATATATTTCCCTGTATTTCCAATGATAATGTTTGCTTCAATCACATTGTGATTGAATAGCATGCAATTTAGCAACATCTGGGGTTCCACCCCTTTGCATTAATGTAAACCATTCTCTGCCTTCTCTCAGCAATATGGAGGTTATCCTCACTTTACCTTGCACGCTTGAGGTGATAATTACAGTCAAACAATGTCTGTGAAATGCTCTGAACCTTAGAAAATGCAATATAAACACTAATTAATATAACTGTGGAGACTAGGCAAGACAGAATGTGATCAGGCCCAGAGGTTTTTTTTGCCCCTGATTTGTAAAGATTTCACCCCATATAGTTTTTTCTCAATATGATGGCAACAAAAATCTGAAGAGCCACAAGATGGAAACAAAAAAAATGCAGACAATCCCAATGGGTTGCTGACATTTGGATACCTGCAGCCCAGATCTGTTCACTCTCCCTCAGTTCATGCCAGGTAATACAGGTTTTCTGTATTTTCCCATACTTTATTCAAACCAAGAATTTCCTGCCACAGACTTCATATCCCATCCCCTGCCCCAATCCCAGTAATTCCAAGTTTAATTCTTAAAAGGAAATAAACTTATGTTTAACTCATGAGATAAATTTTATCCATAATAAAAACTGGTATTGTGGAAGATTAGGGTGTACCAGAGAGTCAAATGCACTCACATATTGGGAACATTTATTTATTTATCACATTTTTAAACCGCCCTCAAATCGCCCTAATTTTACCTTTAGTTTAACAAGTATTGACTTTTTTTTTAAAGGATCTACGCCTGGAGGCAAGTGAGCCATTAGAGGTTAAGCCTCCATTCCTGATAACAAAAATTGCAAAAGGCTTTCTTAAACAGGCAACCGGGCTTTTATTTTTTTTTTTTTACTTTTCTGTAAATTGAATACTTTGAATTGAGAAAGCTTCCTGATAGGGAGCGAAACGTTTTCAGAAAAGTAAGAAAGCAGAAATAAAAGTCCAGCTGCCTGTCTGAGAAAGCCTTTCGCCGTTTTTGCTCTAATCACGGCCTGGATGAAGGACTCTACATGGACGTTTAACTCCAACCCCGATGTTTCAAATTCACCGCGCTTCCTCTTTTCTTTTTCTTTCCCCACTCAAGAACTTCGGCTGAAACCAAATCTCACCAACACCGCGAAACGCAACGGAATCCTGCCAAAAAGCCGGCCGGGAGTGGGGGCGTACAACAGAGCGTGACAAGCGTGTTTCCAGTCGGGCGGCCCGAGGCTCAGCGCTTCGGCCTTCGCCAAAGGCCGACCTTCGCTCATCGCTCCCGGCCGCGGCGCCCGCCCGTATGCCTCGACGTCGCACCCCGCCGAGATCCGCCGCCGCCCGAGCAGGGGAAAAAGCGCCGGCGACGCCGCTGCCGAGGGACCTTAGCGGGGATTCCCGCCACAGCCGATCAGATGTGAGAGGGAAGAAGCCTTGGAACGAAGGCCGCCTATCGCCGGCCCTTCGCGTTGCTGGTCGAAAGAGGGCGCCGTGGGGGTGGCCGCAGAGGGCGGGAACCTCGCCGCTTCGTCTTTGTTTCCCCCGAACGGCTGCGGTCCGCCATTTTGCCTCGAAGGTACGGAACCGCAGCGCGCGCTGGGTAGCCGAGGCCGAGGCCTGACTCAGCGTTGTTTACGGGGAGTGCTCCTACTTAAGATCGGAAGAGACGGTTCTTTGCTGTATTAATTCCCGGCCCGCTTCAGCCTTTTTTCGAAGAATCCCCACGCTCAGCGAGGTGCTCCGTGAAAACAGACCCAAGACTTCCCTCTCCACGCCAAGCACTTGAGAACGCGTTCACGTTTTTGTAAGCGGTGTATTGTAGAGCCTCGTTTTGCTCACTTGCAGAAGCATAATCTACCACACCTTGTTTTTATACTCTTCGTAGGCATACCTGCCCGCCCACCCATTCACACCCCATCATGTTAGTGCACGCCTCTGATTATTTCGGTCTTTGTGTCCGGCCCCCCTCCCCCGTCCTCCTCTCAGTCTGTTAGCGGCTTTAGCAGTTGGTTTTACCAATGGAATCCAAAGCAGTTGGATTGGTGTGATTACAGTCGTCCTTTGTTGCGGCAAGTAACAGGTGTTCGGCCACACTGTTGAAAGTCAATCTTATATTTAAATAAGATTATTGGGTTTTCAAAGCCGACCTTATGGCCGGTTGCACTCACTGTCAAGGGCTGCTATGACCAATGAATTCTCTGTCCCAACGTATTTTTTGTTCAATGTTTTGTGTTCTTCACAACTCGTGGTTAATGACCTGGAGCTTTCCTGGTCATTTTATTGTGCTGCTGAGCTTTCACGGCTTGGAATATAAATACGTTTTCTGAGTTGGAATTTAAAGTTATTACTAGACTTCCAGGCATTAAGGCAAACCCATTCAAATTAAATCCCACTAGTTTTAATCTCTAAATACCAACATCCCTTCAGAAAATAACAGGAACTGTAATAGATGGTGAAGTAGCCAATGCACTCCTAACCTTTCATGTGGAAATGGTATCACTGAAAGCAAGAACACTTGCAAATCAGCTCTTTTAAGGAATAGTAAGATTTTACAGGAAGAATGAGTTGGAATACTTCTAAATAGTACCACTGTAGCCTGTAGGTAGTTGTGAAAACTTTTGTTTTTCACAGGGACTTGCAGCACGTAATAAAGGTTATCAAAAAGGATTTGTTCACCTCTCCAGGCAACAATTACAGTAGCTGTCAATCAAGACTACTTCATAGGCTATTTTTGTTCCTCTAGGGAGTTTAAGGCAGCATACCTAACATTCTCAGTTTTCTTTCATAAAATTTACTCCAGGGCTTCCAATTGGCAGAATCTATTTCACACTTTTTCCTTGCTGTGTTCCCAAGACCTATACAGTGTTTGGGAATGCAGGAAGATACAAATGTTCAATGTACTGCCTTACCTGTATTTACTGCTGTGACTGAATGGTGTTCTGAACTGATGGTTTCAATTCCAGCTACTTCTCTCCTCCCACTTTACTCATGACATCATTGGTCTTTTAAATTATTGTAAATGATTTAACATTGCTCCTTTTCTCAAATCTTCATTCTCTCTTCTAAAGAAAGACCAATATTCAAGATCCTTTCTTTCATTTGATCCTCTCTGGACAGACTTTTAAATAGTTGCTGTAGAAAACCTTTCTGTAGCCTCTCCCTTTGAGTGATGTTGAGATTTTTTTAGTGGTGGTAGCGATGGTGGTCCCTGTGGGTCAGTCCTGACTAATAGTGACTGCTTGGACAAGTCCCTACAGTTTGCTTGGTGAGATTTTGGAAGTGGTTTGCCACTGCCTGCTTTCTAGGGCAATGAGAGAATGACTGGCCCAAGGTCATCCAGGTGGTTTCTTGCCTAAGACAGGACAGGAATTCACATTCTCCCAGCCTGATGCCTTAAGTGTATTATTTATATTCTCTTTCTTCCTCTTTTATGTGCTTCAAAATGGTTGTAATAAAGAATGGGATGCACTTAAGGAATGGCAATAGCAGGGTCATTAGTTATTTGGCTTGGTAACAGTGGTGACACCAGTATGTAATAGAATGCCATATGAGTTGAGGTATGCCCACATCATGTGTTGGATTGTATGTGGCTGGCCTGATCCCATCTCCAGTTTGATGACACTGAAGTTTGCTGTAGTTATTTTTTTAAAAAAATAGCACTTTTATATGTTGTAGTTTTAGGTTTTTTTCCTCTAACCTGAGTCCATATTTTGCTCACTGCTGAATGATGGTGGGGAAGTCACTTTAGCTTCAGCTCCAAAAATAATGCAAATAGGACATTTCAGCTGAATGCTCTCTCTTTTGTGTGTCCAAATTATCTTGGGCCAACCAAGACACAAAGCCTTCTTTTGTATCAGGAAACACATTTTAAAAATGTCTTATTATATTTATGGTTTATAGTAAGTTCTAAAGTGGACAGATTTTAAAGATTTACCCTTTGACTCAGCTAGACTACTTCTGAATCCCATCTGTAGGATACATACAAAGCTGACATACATACCCCTTACAGTAAGCACTGGCTCCTATCCTTTAGATTTCTAGTTGTAACATAGGATAAAGCAGAGCACCTTTCATCTACTTTCTGCAATGTTTTTTGCCTAGTGAACTTCTTCTGCCCATCGTGGATACTGAAAGCCTTTCCACAGGTACAAGCACCATGACAGCTGAAAAATTTGCAAAAGTCCCTTTTCACTCACTTCTGCAGGAGTTTTTAAATGACACTAACTTCTAGTGGTGGCAACTTTTGACTAGATGGATCAATTAACTAGAGAAGAAGGGAATAGGGAATGAGCCAAGACAGACACCTATACATACCCACAGCTTTCACTCGGACTTCTTCTCCACAAGTTATAACACAGACACCTGGTTCTAAAAGTTTTATTTCCAATCCATTTGTAGGGGTCTAACCTGTAGCCAAGGACAGGTCAATGATGCCCTGCAAGACACAAGTCCAGCTGCTGCAAAGGGAAGAGCACAGCCCAAGACCTTGCTAGGAGGCAGAGTCAGAAGCCTCTGAGCTGTCCTTGACATCTGTGCTCTCTGTAGCCTCACTGACCTCACTGACGTCCTTGCTGTCCCCACTGTCTTCAGCCCCAGGTCCTGTGCCCACAAGAGTTCCTGGGCATCTGTCATCCCGGCAACACTCGCCCACATGGTTAGTCTTGTGATCACTGCCCTTATTCTCAATGGAGCCCAGGACAGAATGCTTTCCCTTCTCTTTCAGTTCCACCTGCCTCCGCAGCTGTGAAGAAGAGATGCTTGTTTGAGTATGATATTCTTACCTAAGGGTTGCATTAGAAGGTATGATTACACAGTTCTCAGACATACAGATTCAACAAAAAACTATGTATCCACACTCCTAATCTCATGTTGCCTGCAGGGGTAGTCCTAGTATGGTATACTTCAGGACAAACAGTATGCTAAAATCTGAGAAGATTTTGTTTGTTCTTCACAATTTTGCAGCCAGTCAGCATTTCTACAAAAAAACATGCTAGGGTTCTAAAGAATTTGATGAAGAATGAGCAGATGTGCTGGTCTACACTTAACAATCATTTGACCCAAGCTTATTCTTGCCAATAAGAGAGGCAAAATAAAACAGGACATGGTTTGTTTTTTCTTCTTCTGATGACACAGAACCAAAAACCAAGACAAAACTCTGATATGACTCTACTTGTTTGATGTAGCGTACCACAGACCACAAATGTTTATGCCACAATAGTTTAGTCAGCCTTCAAGATGACACGTCTCTTTGTTGCTTTAGGTTAAAAGTCAAAAAATAGCTGACTTTACCAGGTATTCAAAAAAAGCAAGGTTGGTCTTGATTAGCCGATGAATGAGAAATCACAAGGCTTGCCCCTTACTAGGCTGCTCAGCCCATCTGTAGGTTACTGAGAATTTGACTATCAAGTAATAGTTTATTCAGTTATTTGGGTTGTCATGAAGGCAAATATAGTGAAGCTTTTGTTTTGACTTTCTTAAAAAAGTTTTTATTCTCGTTAGAAGGCAGGCTGGCTACACATTCATGTCTGCATAACTTGATGATTCTGAACTGCCTGACAGGACCACTGTAGCCAGCAAAAAGGAGCCTCAGGCTGCAAGGTCATTTTCTCCAGCCTAAGTCCACCAACAGAATCTCTGCTCACCTCCTCTGCCATCTGTGTCAAATCACGCTTCATAGCATATGCATCCTCCCCATCAGCATAGTATTTAGGCTCCACTTCACTGATCCTATGGGAAAGAACAAGCATGTTTCCTCTTTTGAAAAAAATAAAATCTCCAAAATCTCTCTGTAGAATGACTTCGGAACACTTTAAGAAGATTTAGACCTGTTACAGAAGATCTACAAGTGTTTTCAGATAGACAGAAAAAAAGTGTCAGGTTTTAAGATGATGCTTATTTTAAAAACTCGTTAATTTTATTTTCTCAGTGCTAAAAACCCTAGTATTATAGAATCCAGATATCTTAATCCATACAATTCTAATTAATATAGTACTACTATATTAGTATAGTACTAAGCAAAGCTCTGTGCTCAGGTTTATGCATAGGAGGATCAGTTGCTAGCATCATGCCCAAATAAAACCTACAACTAGCCCAGGACTTTGCATGGGATTGCTGTGTTAAAAACATAGAATATCTCCTATCTTAACATGTACTGGATTCCATAACCTGTAATTCCATCATATGTACTCCATATACTCCCTTTTAAAGCATAAAATAACTCACAAGCTTTCAAAGTTTAATCTGACTCCTTCAAAATTACTCAGTGTCCTTTGCAATCCAGTTAGCAAATCCAAAGCTCAATTACTAACAATGTTCTAATATCAAACAAATTCTTTCACCATGCCCCTCCCACCCTTGTGATACTCACTGGAAATTGAGTGTGTTGGAATAGAGGTGTAATGCAGCTCGATTACTGAAAAATGAAAGATAAAAAATGCAAGTTACGTAAATCAAGAGAGATTATAAAATTGGATTAGTCCTAGTTTTTAGATTAAGGCTATCACATGAAATCATCGACAGAAACCAAAGGCAGGGACGTTCAAGACCTATACAAATGGGTCTTATACATCATTTCTTTTTACTGCTATTGCTCAAATTGGAATTTGCTGCTTTTAGATGAGAAAAGTGACAAATAAAGATGGTTTTAAAAGAGGACTAAAATTTACACACAATCAGTCTATTAATTGCTACTGGTTACCTTCTCAATCTCAGGAAACATACCTGAAATGTAAGCTGCTTGGAACCAACAGTGGAGAAGGCTAACTAGTGCTTTCCAACCCCTGCTTTTAAGCTTCCCAGTTTCACCTGCTTGGACATTGTGTAACCCAGAATGCTGGACTAGATGGGTCCTGACACAATCCAGCAGAATTCTGCTTATGTAATAGAGGCAAAGTTTTCCATATATCCATCCATCAATCTCCATCTCTTTTTCTTCTTTTACAGCCATATCTAAGTAGAACAGAGCTCTTCAATTGATGGATATTACATTTATATCCAACTTATCAAGTATCAAGAGCTCACAAATGGAAATTCAGTGTGAAGCCAGGGTGGTTAGGGCTGGTGATGATTTGGATCCAAATCATTCAAATTCCCACCGGAAGTAGAAATAGTACAGAGCTGAAAACAACGTAGCAATGAAAGACAGATGGTCCCCTGAAGGCCATGAAAGAGAGAGTGCAGACGACTGTAAAGCTACTCAGAGTTATGCCACAACCATACCTGCACATCAATTTACTCAGACATGTCTTTCCACAAATACTGAATCTGTGTAAATAGCCCTTCATCACATTATCCAATTTGACAATGCACAAATTAACAAAATGTGAAAATTTTGTGTGAGTCACTCATCCTAAAATCTTTATGTCGGAAGAGGGGATGAAAAATGGCAGACCTATCTTTCTGAACAAACCCAAAGCTTATAAATATATGACAACAATGATAAATTTATGTTTTCCTTTTTTGAGAAGGGTACTGCAAATAAATCTGAGCAGGGGAAAAGAAAACTCACCTCTTGCGAACATGCAGTGAGACATACTTAGCATTGAAGTTCTCAATCATGGCCCGGGAAGCCTGGTCCATCAGCTTTTGAGCCAGCCCCAAGCGACGGTGTGAACGCTTGACTGCCTACCAAAGAGGAAGAGCAATGAGGATGAATGCTTATTTCATCAAAAAGAGAGCTAGTGGAAAATTGTAGAAACTGGTCTGTCTCAGTATACTGCTACCATTCATGTCTAAGCTTACCCTAATTTGAGGGAAGCATTTGTCAGCATCACATCAATGTACAAATATGGCTGCAGATCATAGTGACCTGACACCAAACAACATTTTAACAAAGGTGCCAGTGGCTTCCCCTAACCTCCACTACCTATCAAAGAGGTCCAAACGGTTACTAACTTGTCAGCAATTAAACAATTTCTTTCTCCAATTGCAATGTGCAGTGTTACTCACAGAATCTCAGAGAAAAAAAGAGCCTTAATTATTATTCAACAGTGAATCATGTCTCAAGTTCCAACTCTCAGTACTATTTCTGTAACTATTTCAGAATTTCTTTTGAAGGATCCCATCTCCCAATTTGAATTTGATCCTAGTAGAGGATAGGAAAGTGCTCTCTACTTAATTCAAGTACTGGCATGCCTCAGGGTCGTAATAAAAACAGGGGGAGAAAAAGCAAAGAAATATTACCAGAGATGTGATGTGCCCATGGGGGACATCATCAGGGTCTTCCTCCCTAGAAACAACAGTTAAAAATTAGCTCAGTTCCAACCTCACCCAAGTCACAAAGAGACAAAGATAACTACAGTGGAATCTTGGATTGCAAGACTAATCCGTTCCAGAAGACTGCTCTTAGTCTGAAATGCTCTTAAACCAAAATGAGGTTTCCCATAGGAAACAATGGAAAGTCAGACGATCCGTTCCATGCCCCACAAAATATTCACAAAAAAATCATTTTCACCAGAATTTTATGTAGAAATGATTGTCCCTAACATCTGAAACTAGTAACAATGACTAACATACGATATAAAGCAGAAATAGAACAAACTAACCAGCACTTATGGATCTGCTTCGTGGCAAGTTCTGGCCTCGGCTGCTGCTAGGCTGGCTGTCTGGTGTCCCCTGCTGGATCAGAGAATCCACTGCTGCCGCCGCTCATGGCAAAACAGCCTTTCCCCTTTTCCCTCAGCAATGTCTTTCTGGGGGTCTTTCCTGGCAGTTTGGAAATGTTTCTTGTCTTAACCTGCCTCCGTGCTATGAGGGGAGAAGAGATGGGCAGCAGGGGATGGGCTGGATGGTGCCGGGTGACAAGGGTTTGTGTGTTTTTGTATGTGTGTGCGTGCACTTTGAGAACAGTCCCAGCTGGCATGAGGGAGACAAGAGGGAAGATTGGAGGGGGAGGGGACTGCCTAGAAGGAGAATCCAGAGTCCAAGTCTCGGGAGTTCCTTCTCTTGAACACCTTTCATTTAATTTACGCAGTGGGAGAGAAGAACCATCGGCTCCGTTGTGAGATTTTCTGTGCGAGCTCATCATGTGGTGCTCATCTTGCAAGTTGCCACTTGTCAACCGAAATAAATTTTATTAAAAATTTTTGCTCATCTTGCGAAAATCTCGTGCACTGAGGTGCTCGCAATCCGAGGTTTGACTGTATATGTATGTTGTGTGTATATGTAAAAAGGTTATATTTCCCAGTCTGGTGGTCTCTGTATGTGTGGGACTGTAACTCTCATCATTATGATAGAACTTGTAGCCTTACACAACTGGAGGACTCCAAAATGGTAAGGCTGCTTTAGACAATATGTTAAATCAAAATCAAACAACCCCCATATGGTTTAAGAGTCCTGTGAGAGCCCAGTTTTTCAGAACGTAAAAGTAGTAATGCCAAAGACATATTTCAGCATTCTGTTTCTGCTGTGGCCAAACTACTGCCAATAGGAAGAGTTCGAGCATGCTATGTGGCTACCAGCATCCTTCCATTTGTGGCCCGCAGCAACTGATACTAATAGGCACCTTGCCTCTGATACTGGAAGTTTTATACAGCCAGGATGACTAATAACCTTTTAAAATCTTATCCGCTATGAATCAAATCCCATGCCATATCTTGAAGGAGCAAGATCCATTGCCTGAAATACCACACTGGTCTCTTTTTGAACTCTTCTGTATCTTTCTGCTCAAAGAACACCATCGAGACTATACTCTCACACAGAATGTATACATAAAGCCAAGAAAGAGACAAACATACATACTTTATCAAAACATTGGTTCAGATGAAGCTGTCAGCAATTCCCTGGATGCAAGATACAAGGATGAATTCCACAAGTCTATGGGAAAACATCTAAAGCAGAGCTATGTCTAAAACAGAATCTGAGATCTTACTCTGCACTTTTCTCCCTCAGGACTTTCACATTACTAAGGCAATTATGGGATTTCAGCTATTTCTTCTAAAAAGTTGCTGATGGATTCTTAGGACTTCTTTTACAACAAGAGCAGGTTCTTTGGTCCTTTTATCTACCAAATTATATCAAAAATAAAATTTTATTCTGGCAGTTTGCTTATGAAATAAGAATTTCCCTGTAGCTTCTTCCAGCTCTTTGTCAAAATATGGTAATTACAGAAGCTCCAGCATGTCATTCCAAATCTTTATGCTTTAACTTATTAAGTTTATTTATTTATTAAATTTATATTCCACCAAATTCAAAATGACTCTCAGCGGCTTACAATAAAAACACAAAATAAAAACAATTATAAACAGTTAAAAACCTTTAAAACAAACTAACCGGTCCAAGAGGGGAGCTAGGAAATATACATGGGGGAGGTGAATATTAAACCACCAACCACCTCCAAGATGATGTGTCCCCATCGGAGCCCCACGCCAGCTGGCAGAGCCAGGCCTTAAGGCTCTTCTGGTAGTCATAAGGGTGGGCGCAGACCTCACCTTTGGGGGCAAGATATTCCACAGGGCAGGAGCCACAGCCAAAAAGGCTCTTCTTCTAGATCCTGATAGCCGAAATTCCTTGGCCGACGGGATCCGGAGGAGGTCTCTTCCTCTGGATCTGGTGGAGCGGGACATCCCCATTGGGATGAGATGGTTCCGCAGATAACCTAGTCCCATGCCATGAAAGGCTTTACAGGTCAAAACCAACACACTGAATTGCCCCCAGAACAGACTGGCAACCAATGCAGCTCGTGAAATAAAGGTGTTACATGGGCCATTCCATTAGCCCCTAATGGAACATTCTGCACCAGTTGCAGTGTCTGGATGCTCTTCAAGGGTAGCCCCATGCAGAGTGCATTGCAGTAATACAACAATGACATGACGAGGGCATGAGTGACTGAGTGAAGGGAGCTCTGGTCTAGGAAGGGGCGTAACCGGCGCACCACACACCGGTGGTGCAAAGGCCCTCCTAGCTGCGACTGCCATCTGCTCTTTGAGCAGGAGTTGCAAGTCCAGGAGAACCCTCAAACTGCACACCAGGTCTGTCTGGGGTAGTGCCACCCAAAAACAGGTCGCAGACACCCAAAGCTACTCAGTCTTGCCAGGATTCAATCAAAGCCTTTTGTCTCTCATCCATACAGCCTCCAGACACTAAGTCAGAGCCAAGACAGCATCACTGAGATCACCAAGGATAGAGATGTAAATCTGAGTATCATCAGCATACTGATGTTAACTCATCCCATGGCGATGGATGATCTCACCCAGCATTTTCATTTAAATGTTAAAAAGGAGAGGAGAAACTACTG